>JAGVSP010004114.1:0-16999 GCA_022494985.1 Micrasema minimum
GTCGATATTTTGGCACAAAATAAATTAAATCACTTAGTTTGCCACAAGACCTATCCACTAGAGTACATTGATTTGTCAACCACCATTTCTCTCGAAGGTAAACATTAAAATAAAATTGTGCGATCACCCCTAAATTTCTTACCTAAATACCTGTTTCCCAGTCCACAGAACCCGCGGCTTCAATATGGCGGGAATAGGCAAATCAATCTTCATAGTTGCATCATTGCCAGCAAGTAGGCAAGCCGCAAGTTGGAATACTTGTTCCTTTGTTAGGAAACAATCTCTCTGAGTAAGTAGATACCCTCCGGTTATAAAATCTTGTGTTGCCGCAATCAAAAGTTCCCCATTTCTAGGCGTTACTAAATTTGATTTGTTCTGTAAGGAAACATGTCAGCTTTAAATGTAAATTTAAAAAAATTTTGACTAATAAACAATTTGTAAATTTTTTTACTGACTCCCATTAAAATAAGTGCTTCCGCTCTTGCTTCTTCTGTCTGTGGTAGATGGAGATTCATTTCGTCGCCATCAAAATCAGCATTATATGGTGTGCAAACACATTCATTAAACCTAAAAAAACATAAAAGAAAATATTATGGTTCCTTCAAATTCCGGGTAAAAGAGTGAAGTTGATTTTTTCTAAATAAAATAATAGTTACCGGAATGTTCTCTGTGGTTGAACTTTGGCCCGATGACACATAATAGATAGTTTGTGAAAGAGAGGGCTGCCTATTAAAAAGTACTACATCATCATCGACAAGATGTCTTTCGACTACATCTCCACACTGTAAAAATACATGCATTATATTAACATTGGAATATGACAGTTAGTGCATTTAACAAACTAGGGAGAATACCCAAATGAAATAATTTTTACAAAATCTAATCATCTCTCCAGACCTCAAAGCTTTGTATTTTAAAAGACACCAGTATTTTTAATAAAATGCAATGTCATATAAGTAAAACCTACCTTTAATTCCTGGGCTATCTTCTCTCTGTTTCCGTATTTCAGAAACTTCTTGAAAGCTGACCCTCGCTGCTGCACGTAATTAGCACCAGGATGTTTGTCAGGACCATTGCAGACGAGAGAACGAAGCCATTGCAAGTTGGCAGGAAACACTTTCTCCGGATATGTGAGAATTTTAGCTACATGCACAGGAACGCCAACCTAAAAGATATGATTTAAATAATTTTATGGCAATATTTGCGGCAATTTTTACCATTTAACCCTTTAAAAGGCATGACTCTGGGTAATACAGATAAATAGAATAGAATGTCTTTCACTGAAGGAAAATTAATTGTAAAATAACCTGTTGTATTTGAAGATTAGGATCCGGAGAGATGACAGTTCTGCTGGAAAAATCGACTCTTTTTCCAGAGAGGTTCCCCCTAAATCGACCTTGTTTGCCTTTTAATCTCTGCACAAGACCTCTTCCGGGTTTTTTTTCGGCTAATAAACATCAAAATCATAATTAAATAAACATTTTGAATCGACATTTTGATAAAGTTTAGAATAATACAAAGCACAAAATATGAACAAGACGAAACTTACTTGCATAGCAATAGGAATGCCGGACATTTCACTGTTAATGTACAGAGCGCAATGCAATTGTAAATAATCCCAATCTTCTTGGATTAATTCTATCTTCCCTCCCCCGGACATGTGTCTCTGGATCACATCGTTAATGAGCAAAATCTCAGATTGCTTCATTGTCAGGTCATCTTCATTCCTAAAATTAGTTAAAAAGGGCTTGAGAGTTGACATTGATGCTAGTAAAAAATACTTTAATATAAAACTTAAACGCTGCAACTTATGCCATTAGGAAAACATTGTCTCTTGAAAAAAAGATTTCTTAGTTTCGGGGGAAAAATAAAATGTAGCAGCCCATAGAGTGTAGTCCCCCATTGAAGAACATAATATTGTCGCCGTTCAGGCATAACTCACCCACCCTAGTATAAGAAAATTTAGAAAATGACACTTTCTCCACTTATTTAGTAATCAAGTAATGAAAACACTTAAAAAGTGAAGATTTGACCACTCTTTTAAGCACAGTAAAAATGCGAAAATTGATTATCTCAAATCAGTGTATCTAGAGTTAGAGACTTTTGTCTGAATGGATGCAAAGAAGTAATGATTGAAATAATTTCAAGAGACTTACGTTCCGGGCTTCAGGTCTGACACGACGCTCGGCCTGATGCAGACAGGAGGAACAGGAATTCTAGTCAAAATTAAATCCTCCGGTCTCGAGCGAAGACTGTTCATTCCCAGGAGTGGGACATCGTCTTCCGGTATTCTGCTTAGCAGCTTTAACACCTTTAAATTATCAAAGCAAATGTGAGCACATGGCCCACATATTAGGCTGGATTCTCAGTCACACCGATTGATCCATAAATATGTATCAATAATTTTTTTTAGGATTCTCCAATAATGTATTCGTATATTGGTACTTTAGTTCCTCTGTACAGGCTTCAATGTAACTTTTTTTTACCAATAGACTAAACGAGGCATGGGACTTTGACACTTTTATCGTATTTAGGAACTAACTAATTGTGACTAATCGGTGTTTAATTCTCATTTCTGACAGCTAGTTTTCCAAATACTTGACGCTTATTGGCTGTCCGGGGACTCATCGGCGATTGGAACAAACTAAAGCACGGATTTATCGCCAATTGGAATAAATTATGATTTTCAAACTCTATTTTTAAAGGGAAACTGATTAATATTTTATTCATATAGGACACTACCAACATAACAAAATGCCATATAAATCTCAATTTTCAGCTGTAGTAGAGTTATCGCACATGGGAGCCATGCGACTCATGTAAAAACTTACATTTAAAGGATTCATATCAATTTGCAAAGCACTATTTATCATCGTGGCGAGTTCTCTGTTGGACTCCTTGGCCTCGTGCAAGTCTCCTAGAACTCCAACTACCAGTGGATCGGTGGGCTTTTTGTTCCTGAACTTGTCGTGGATGATCTTCAGAATGCCGGCAGGACTTTTCTTGACCATCCCGTTGATGGTTCCGCAGTGCGGACACTTGGTGGACTTCTTGGCTTTCTTCAGTATTTGTGCTCGCATGGCCTTCCGTGTAAGGTAGGATAGGTTGGGATTAAGGAGGCGCTTCCGGAATACCGCCTTATCTTGTTCTGCTATTAAAATTCTAGCACATTCCTAAAATAAGAAGAAAAATTATTAATTTTTAACATCTCAACAGAGACAGTGTGTCTACTACTACTTTCCCTTATCCACATCCAATGGTGCATGTGGCACTACATTGGTACACGAAGTGCAGTGACTTAAAAATTTGTTACATGATAACTTGATAATTTCTCAAATACAAATTCCCAGAATGCGTAGTTGCCCTAGTCTGCTCAAGTTACGGGTAATATAGTTTACTGCTGAAGCTTTGGTAAAACAGTATCTTTAATAATTGTAAAGCGCCCTTGAGGTGATTTTTCACAAAATGATGCTATATAAGTTAGCCGATTATTATTATGAATGCAAGATGATCAGACATACGCTTCAGCGCCAGTCCAAGGTATCACATATGAAATATCACATTTAAATAAATATTCCATATTGACCCCAATCGGGAATCGAACCCACGACCTCATTCATGATGGCCCAACATGCTACCACTACACCACGAGGCAGAATAAAATGCAATTTTTTTTTTTAGGTGTGTTTTGTGTTGCAACTTATCAATTATTATCCCTTTGGGCTCGTTAGGTTAGGTCAAATACAAACATGTTTTATTTCGGTGTAAATTGAGAAAAATGTTAAATTATTACCTTGCAGATGGTCTGAAGAATGTTGATGATAGACCTGAAGTATCCGACATGAAACACGGGCAGGGCGAGCTCCAGGTAGCCATAGTGCCCCACACACTCCCGGAGACCTCGCCCGCACGTCTGGCAGTTGGCATCTTTTTGATTAGTCCCCTAATTAAACAAATATAAACAGTGAAAAAATCCACACTCATATAGCGATTGAATATTATTGATTATACGAAAATATATTAGCCGCCATGTCTTGATTTAATTTTTAAATTTAAATTTGAAATTTAATTTCTGTTCTTTCTATTTACATCCCCAAAGGAGTCAAACAGGGATGTGTGATGTCACCATGGTTGTTCAATTTATACATGGATAAATGCATGAAAGAATTGAAAAGTATGGGTGTGGGAGCGAAAATGAGTGGTTTGACTGTCAGTTGCCTTCTGTACACTGATGACGCAGTGCTTCTTGCTAATAGCGAAGAAGAGCTGCAGTTCTTGGTCACAAAGGTTTACGATGTGTGCAAGGAGAGTGATTTGTTATTGAATGTGGAAAAGTCAAATGTGATGGTTTTTGAAAGAAATGTGAATATGACCGTATGTAATAGTACATGGAGACAGATTAAAGCAGGTTGAAGAATTTGTATACTTGGGAAGTATGTTTACAAGAGACGGAAATGTGGATAAGGACATTGAGAGAAGGGTTAGTGCCGGAGTTAATGGTGCCTTGAAATCGATAGTGGCAAATAAGAACTTATCGAAGGAAGCAAATTTGGCAGTACACAACGGAGTTCTGGTACCAACCCTTATGTATGGTAGTGAAGCGTGGTGTTCGAAAAAGAAGGATGAAAGTAGACTAAATGCTGTTGAAATGCGATCTCTCAGGCGAATGTGTGGTATGTATGACAGGTGTACAAATGTCGAAATTAGAGCAGAGTGCAAGCATTATCGACAAAATTAAGATAGGGCTTTCACGATGGTTTGGTCATGTGGAGCGAATGAGTGATGAAAGAACGGCTAAAAGAAGTTTAAATGCAAGTGTGCCTGGATGTAGAAGCCCGAGAAGGCCGAGAAAGACATGGCATGACCAAGTACGACAAGTACTTGAAAGGGGACATGTGAAAAGTCGGAATAATCGGCGTATGTGCATCAAAGGAAGTATGTCAGGACAGAGTGGTATGGCGTTCTATCCTCTCTGCCTACCCCTACGGAAATGGCGTGATGGTTAGTTAGTTAGTCTATTTAAAAAGTTGGTTGATATTTTATACCATTCGCCTATCCAAAACACCGTGAATTGCCGGCGTTCGTTGACCATCTTGCGAATATAAGTTCTTCGTGACAACATGAAGATGGGCTTGCTGCTGAATATTCGCCGCGCTATCGACTCCAAAAGTCACATGAGATCTAGAAATCATTTAGAAATTCAATTATAAATAATTAACCTTAAATACTAAATGACAAGAATATTAAGACAATAATAATGTTGATCGATCTAAAGTCATAGATTATATTCATCCATTATAGGGATGTCCAAAATCGATAATCAATAATGATCATCGATTGTGCATGAGAAGATGTATGAATGTAGAGGAAGCAAAGGAAGTCTGTCAGGACAGAGTGGTATGGCGTTCTTCTATCCTCTCTGCCTACCCCATACGGAGAAATGGCGTGATAGTTAGTTAGTTAGTTGGTTATCATCAATCGATTAAAAAATTTATAAAAACTTTGTTTTACAAAACACCTACTTTCTAATGAAGTATATTGCTTTTTAATATTTGGTTAAGGTATTTAACTTCTAATCATTTAGAAACATTCCCTTAATTTAAAAATAAATTAAGGTTTAAAAATTTGGAATTTGGACATTCGAAACAATTTATTGTCTAGGTAAAAAAAGGCAACTTTTCAGTAGTTCTATTGGAATATATGAGGTACTTTTCATTATTTTATGGAAAATAGGTTTTTTACAAATTTATTTATAAAATCATTTACATTTCCTACATACTTTTTTATTTCTCTAAATGATAATATTGAACATCGGTAAATTTGGGTATTTTACTGTTATAAAAATAAATAAAATAAGAAAAACAATTGATATAAAAGTTTTCCCAGCGTTGCCCCAGTTTTAATTTGGCGCCTTTTCTTGTACGTAGGTACTTTTTTTTCATATGGGAATGTATTATTCACATCTGTTTGCGTTGTTACAATAGATTTTGCTCGCCTATGTTTCTTGCCGAGCGCGCCGCGCCGTTTTTGGCTTGTCAACTGAAAGCCGCGCTAATTTTATTGAATTACATTTGTTGTTTGTGACGAATATATTTCAAACATGGAATGTTTATAAGGAAAATCTTTCATTTATGTAAAAGTTGTTAACGGCGTTGGATTGAATTATCTCAAGTTTTAAGTGGTATTGTTGTTTTACACCTTCGCGTTCTTGGACCTTTCAACATGCCTTTATTAAAGAGAAAAGCCTTTGAGAAGTCGTCAGGTTTCGAGTTTCTCAGGGACGATGAGGAAGTGTTCCACTGTGAGATCACCGATGAGATATTTCGTGATTACGAGTAAGTACCGTTAACAGTTAAAGATATTTCGGGATTATTTTGATAGCGCAAATGCAACCGTTTTAATTTTACTAACCCTCATTATCGCGCCGTTTACGCAATTGTCCATGCGTAACCCATATTTTGTATTAGCGTAGTTGACATGTCGGACTTAATTATCGAATGTGAGTGTTTGAATCTTGTTTTATCTCAATATTTTACGCTAGTTTAACTGTTTTTTTTATTATTATTTCATAGGGAATACTGCGAGCGGATCATACTGGTCAATTCCATGGTATGGTCATGTGAGATGACGGGAAAGCCGAATCTTACTTACACAGAAGCACTTGATAGTGAGAAAAATGCCAGGAAATCGTTTGCGAAAGATTTCCCCATGGAGTTGCGGGTTTCCTATATTGTATCTGGCATCCAGAACAAAGCGCTGCACGTTTGCAGAGATGCAGGATGATGTGTTTAACTTTGTGCGAGACAGATATTTTGTCGGAGAGACTGTTGAGGCTTGCCTGGAAGGGGACTCGTGGTCGGAAGGGCAGATTCTCTCTGTCACTGCCCCAAAACAGCTGCCCGACAATAAGGGGTAAATACTGCATTCATATCTTAAACAATCATTCATAAAGAAAATATATTGCTCGTAATTTAAATTGTAACAAATGTGGCACTTGTGCAATTCTAGTGTGTATAGCAGTATTTCAAAAATACCAACAAAAGTATTCTAGTATTTTATCTTTGTTGAAAATGTGCTATGCAGTACACCTAGAGTGCTTATCATTTTTACTTAATTTATTAAAAAATCAGACTTTCAATCTCAAGTTGTTAAAAAAATAATCTATTAAATAAAATGAAAAAGTAAGTGGATTAAAGTGTCAAACAGTTTTTAAATTTTTTTCAAATCATTAAATATTATTGTACAAGGAGGTTAAACTATAATAATAATGTGGACGGAAAATAAACTGAGATAGTTGTCGCTTACATTTATCAAAGAAAAAGTAATCAATAATAAAAAATATTTGTAAATAATATAAATTATGAATAAATAAAACTGATTGGTGAAAAGACACTCCCCAACACTTTCAATAATCGATGGGAGAACTTTACTCCCGAAACGTTGGGTAGTGCGTATTCTATTTTATAGAATAAATTAAATGCGTACCCCCTAACATAGTTTTATTTATTAATTAATTTATTTTCTGTAATATATAATCATTTTGCATGGAAAGAGAACCTTGGACTGGTTCTGAAGCGTAAGACTGATCATCTTACCTTCATGTAATAAAATGATCAATATACTCTGCACTTGGTGTACCAGTGCAGTGCCCTATGCACCATTGGGTGCCGATAAGGAAAAGTAGTAGTAGTAATTTATTATATAGTTTGTTCCTTTATAACATGATATTTTTTCCTTGATTCCTGTCAACTATTTAAAAATATTTTTAAGAATCATAAAACATTTGAGATTTTTAGCAAATACCACATAACTTGAATTTATTTGGATATTAATACAATCTTATTAGAATCTAACTGGAACAAAACGTTACTTATGTCTGTTAAATAATGACTCAATTAAAATGACAGTTATCACGTTACAATTTATATGAATCGTGTCTTATACAGGGTTAATTTTTAGTCAGTTAACAAATGAATTCAGTATCGTTAATAGAACCCATTTCAATAAAAAACATGTACTTTTTATTTTACGATTTATTATTTTTATTCCTGATAATTTTTACAAATTACGCACACCCTACTCACAGCTGGTCGTCTGAGTTCATGCGCGGCGTATAAGGGTAAGTGCGACGGGGGAGTGCGCGCGGGGCGGGGCGGGGACCCGTCAAGGAGAGGGGGGTCTTCTACTGTTTCTGTGGAATCATTTGGGTGCACTTTTCTTTTATTTTATTTGAGAAAGGTATTGTTTTTTTTATTGTAATGGGTTCTATTAACAATACTGAATTCAGGGTTTTTTTTTTTAACTGACTAAAAATTAACCCGTAACCCGCTTGTATGGGACTCTGTTTGAAAAAATACTACCATTAAAAGATGTCTGCGAGCTCCTTTACATCATCTGCTACTTCTCTTTTAATGTAGGTTATCGCAGTTACATAGGATGTGTTTAGGCGTTTCTTCTTCTGCACTGCTGAACCTATAACTAGTAGATTCCGAGAGGCCCATTCTATCGAGGTGTTTGTTTAATCTGCAGTGTCCAGTGAGGACTCTAGTAATGACTCACTTGCCTCATTCCCTCACCATAAAAAAAAAAATGACATCCATTAATTTGTGTTGATTTTCCTCCATCCCAGCTCTCCGTCCAAGCCGTCCTCCGTGTACTGTTACGAGGTGGAGCAGTTTGACGAGGAGGTGGACGGTAACGGGATGGGCCGCGTGGCCATCGTGCCGCACGACCGCGTCCGCAGGAGCCGCGGCGTGTTCACCCGCGACAAGAACAAGCTCTATCTCAAGCAGTTCGTGGAGCAGGGTCCCGGGGGCGTCATCAGAATTAAGGTAACCTACTTAACTTTTAATAAAGGAACGTTTTGAAACCAGTTTTAAAGCACAGAAACATTAATAAAGTCATCAAGCGGAAATCAAGATAAAAAAACATGAATATTCAAATTTTAAAGAATGTATCTTTGAAAGATTTTTTTTTTACACTAGCATCCTACCAAGCAAATTATGGTTATCATAATATTTAAGATATTGGCTTTACATCAATGTTTCAGTTGCGACCTCAAAAACTTAAAAGGATTTTTTGTTAGTTGATTAGATTATAAATTAAAATTGCGTAATCTAATCTTGACCTATACCATGTTCATCCTAAGAATACCCTGTGACGCGCATACTCCGCCCATTCCCCCTCTACTAGCTCTCAACACCTTTAACCCAGGATACTAATAAAATTGAAATATTTGTACATGGCATGATCAAGTAAAACAAGTGCTTGAAAGTGGGCATGTAAGAAGTCGGAATAATCGACGTGCGTGCATGAGAAGATGTATGAATGTGGAGGAAGCAAGAGAAGTGTGCCAGGACAGAGTGGTGTGGCGCTCTATCCTCTCTGCCTACCCCTTCGGAGAAATGGCGTGATGGTTAGTTAGTTAGTTATAATTAAAAACTTAATTGAACAATCTGATGTATTTGATAATGGTTTCTTCCTATAGTTAGGTAAACTCCTGACGGGCGTCTTACATAAAATACCGTCACCGCTGGCTCAGGGGTCGGATTCATTTTATGACCCTAAGTACCTCATCGGTGTTTTGCCGACCACATTGAAAATGTACACACAAATAAAAATGTTTGCATGAACCTAAGCTTGGCTAAATTAGTGAGTTCCGACTCGGCACTAAATATAATTTACGACTCCATTTTAATATAGGGACTGAATTTATTTATTTATTTTATATTTATTTATTTATTATTAATTATTTAGGCACACGACAAGAGGGTCAGATAGATACTGTAGACAGCTCCGCTAGCCAGTAGGGCTGCCGAGGGTGAGGGATCGTAGCGGGGGGAGAGGGATGCGCAGTAGGAACCAAATTTCGTCTTCTCACAGGGTATTCTTATGATGGATCAACAATAGTAAATATATTTTTTAAATATGGATTATTTTCCAGGGTAACTCAGTAGAAAAGTACAACCTATTCAAGGTGAAATTTGACCAAATATTCACCGGGGACCCTCCCGAGTTCCCCTCATCCAAGAAGTTTGATAAGATCACCAACGTAGGGGGGAAGGGCAAATTACAAAATGGACAGAAGAAACTTAGCCCAGATAAAAAGCGACAGGAATCTATATCCAAATACATCACCAAAGTTGATAAATTTGAAGGTAAATTAAATTTAGCCTATTTTATCACTACATAAGCACAACTTACCGTTTCCCACGATGAGACCAGCGAAACTCCAGAGGGTGATTATTCATGATATTCTGAGAAAAAAATCTTAATAAAGTTTTTCAAAAAACTCAATTCTAATTTCTTAAAAAATGATTAAAATATGAATAAAAATTCACGCGTGTAATACCGTCCATTTTTGAACTGGCTAACACCACGTGACCTGCACCAATTTCAGATATGAAATTCGAATTTTGAATGTCCGCACAAGGCAAGGCGTTCGGTGACCCCACTCCTCCCCCGCCCACCGCCACCCCGCCACCGCTAGCATTTCAAACAGAAGCCAGTATTACATAGTCGCTTTTTATTAATACTTTTTTTTAATTAATTATTAAAAATGCCCGGATCAAAAAACTTTATAAGGATTTTCTCATCGTGGGACACGGTGTATAGATGTCATCGATCTATGGAAAAATGGTGGATTAAAATTAACAAGCTTATCAATCTTTAGTATCAAAAAGTAGTTAATTTAAAAAAATATTGTACGGTTACTCCATAAAGTAAAAGTTCTATCGTCTCTTAAAAAGTTGATGAAAATTACTTTAGCGGTGTTGTTTCTTAAGATACAAATATGCGATATTTAAGTGCATAGTAATAAACCATCACCTTTTATTTAAACATCCTTAAGTTTTATGTATTTTAAAAATGATTTTAGGCACTAAACAATCCAAAACAATGGAACTCAAAAACAAACTAAGCAAACTGGACCACAAATCCGGGAAAGTACAAAAACACAAGAATGGCGTGGTGGATAGCAAGAACCTCAAGGATGAGATGAAGAGAGTCGGAGAGGAACTGAAGCAGAAGAAACTTGAGGAGAAAATGAAGAAGAAAGAGAAGAGTCTGAAACTCGCCGCGTACCTCAAGGAGTGGAACAAACAGAAGGATGACCTGGAGTTGGAGGACCATAACGTATGCGTACACTTTATCATTTCAAATATTATTCATATCCCAACAGAGACAGAGAAACTTTAGAGATTATCTAGGCGTTCATAGGGCTTGTTACCCTGTCATTGGCTGTATTACCCTGTATTACAACATTCCCCATTCCGCCCATCATCTGATAACCGTACATGACAAATTTCGGAAGTTCTATTAGTAAGAAATCTCACAGAACGTTTCCCATTTGATGACATTTTTTGTCACTGTTGAAAAAATTGCTACGCATTTTTGGCAATCAACTTTTTTGGTGTAGGTAAGATCTGTCTGGATTTAATTACTTACTGGAAGTTGCCTGAAGATGTCTCTTCAATTTATTTGCTTATATAATATTTAACCAGTAAATTTTTAAGAACATTTTGAATGTGTACAAATAATTGTAGACAAATTACTGGATTAATGCTGGGTTAATATCAAATATTATTGACATCCCAACAACATAACGCGAAAACTGTGTTCGTAAAATTGATTTACTTTTGGTGCCAGCACAAAACGTCAAGTATATCAAAAGTGATATTACTCATTGGACTCCGAATATGATGTAGATTCACCAGTTTTCAGGTTGTACTATATTTCTTTTTTCCACAGGCACTTCCGCAGAGCATCCCTGTCGAGATCCCCGGCCTGCCGAACAAGTACTTCGGCGACTTCATGGCCATCCTGGAGTTCTTCCAGGAGTTCGCCAAGCCGCTGAAGCTGCGCGACGCCTTCCACAATGGGCTGGACGTGGAGGTGCTTCGCCGGGCGCTGGTCACGAGGGAGGTGGCCGGGCCGCTGAGCGACGTGGTGCAGGTGCTGCTCGGGGCCATCTTCTCCCTGCAGGAGGACGAGGCCGAGGAGTACAACGAGGACAGAGACATCCAGGATGTCAATAGTAAGTCTCCTTAATCTTGACATTTTAAGCCAGAGCCGTGAAAATTCGCCACGTGTGAGATATGTGTGTGAAAGAGACTGTGTGTGTGAGGGCGACAGAAGATGTACGAACGTGTGCGTGTATGGAGTATGTCTGCTGTGTGCCTGCATTCCCAGTTAGAGCTCTGAGGAGCATAGTCAATTAAACCAGTAATATATTAAACCTGTCATAATTGTCACACCGTGTATTACTTAAAGCCCCCATATAAATACATCGTAATAGGGAAAAAGTTGTTTTTTTTTATTTTACAAATATTAAAATTGATTAGTCGTAAAAATACTTTCCTTTTTTTCCCTTTATTTTTAGTAGGTTAAAAATTATTTTGAATTTTGCAATTTCAAATTACCGCGAAAACACTAGTCCGCATTGGCCACGCCCCTTTTATGTCACTATTTATGTAGCCCTTGACGTTTACTATGAAACTAAAAATGTTAAACATAGAAGCAAGAACGAATTATGACGTCACAGGGGCCACGACAATGCGTTTTCATAAACGGGTATTTTTCAACAATTTTGTTTTGAAAATTATTAATGAAAACATTGTTTTACAACATCATTATTGATTTTAATATTAATATTTCTTAATCAATTTGACATATTTTCATCGGTTTTCGTAATACGTGATATTTCCCTACTATCCCATATCTGTTCTCTACGTGGAGTGGTTGCTGAATAAGCTGCCTTATTTGCACATGATATTCTGTGCCCAGGAGGCCCAATAACTGAGAATGAACACCATAAACACCCAGGCTTGAGAAAAATCACTTTGATTTTTGTAAATGTACATTGTACAAGGCTGGATTTTACAGCTTGTCTTAAAAAATTTTGATCAGCTGTCTTTTTGCATCAGGTGCGTGTCTCTTACTCGTAGTTCCGATATAATTGGATGGGGGGGAGCGTATAATAATCATGTAAAAACTTTGGAAACATCTCAAAAATTAATTATCAAAATAATGCTCCATAAAGAGAGAACCTTCCCCTCCCTCCAATTGTTTCAGGAAGCAAATCTTATAAATTAACACAAAGTTGGACAAGTTGAAAAAGTGACAGTCCGCCCGGGCTGGGCGGGCGCATTTAGTAGTTGCTCCGTCAATTAAATTCAAAAACAGTGGTAAAGTGCAGTTTTATGTATACCCCTTACGTAACATTATTCAGGTCATAGTGTATTTTATATCAACTGTGTCATACTAATTAAGTTTGTTTTATTAATTAAGTGTCTACTATAAGTATATACTATCAAATAAAGATAATTGAATAATATATAAGAGTGTTTCACGACCGACCGCTTTATATCCGCACGGACGTAGTCCTTGGTGTAATAACTGTGACTAAATTAATAACTGTGACTTTTATAAACAGTACCTAGAGCCAGTTTTAAATTAATTAATTAATTATAATGAATATTCTGAGTTGTTTATATTGAGACGAAGCTGCAATCCGGGTACCGGGTACAAGTAGCGACGTAGCCAAAGCATCCCGTTCCTGGAATTCCCTTGCCCTCGTCACAACATGTGGGTAAGTGCACGTGTCCCAGGCCAGGCCAGGCCAGCGCTGCAGCCAGCCTCAGCGACCAGATGTCCTAGCGAGCAGCATGCAGCGCCAGCGGCAAGCTGCCGCGGCCCCGGCGGTCAGCGGCCGGCCTCCTCGCATCCCCGCGCCTCACCCCTACCGGCGCGCCCGCCGCTGAATGGAAAAAAGGAGAACGAAAGAATAATTCTGGCTGGAGACCTAAATGGATGGGTGGGAGTAAGAAGAAGAGGGGCTAGAGTCAGCCCTAGGTATGTTTGGAGATGTAAGAGTGAATGATAATGGAAGAAGACTGATTGAGGTATGCCTGGAATGGAATCTCTTTGTATCGAATACGTTCTTCGACCATAAGGGAATCCACCAGTATACATGGGAGAGAGGTAATGAAAGATCCATTATCGACTATGTCATCATTGACTCTAGATTGAAGTCTGTAACTGCTGACACCCGTGTGTACAGAGGGGCTGAGATGGAATCAGATCACTTCTTGGTGGTATCAAGGGTGATTCTGTTTAAGGGATGGCGGTCCAAAACACGCAAAGTGCAGGCTCCATCTAGGGTCAAAGTTTGAAAAACTGCAAAATACTGACATAAGACATAATTTTGAAAGATCGGTGAGTCGTAGACTGAACGAGGAAGACGTAGAATGTTTGAGTATAAATGATATGTGGGAATGTTTGAAATCAAGTATGTGTGAGGCGGCGAAAGAAGTGTGCGGTGTGACAACGATAGGGAGAAAGAATGGTGACGCGTGGTGGGACGACGAAGTCAAAAAACTCGTAAAAGAAAAGAAGGATGCGTGGATAAATTTGCTTGCTGTCAATAAACGGAATACGAGTGAATATGTTTTTGCCAAAAGTGTGTATAGTGAATGTAAGAAGAAGGTCAAACAGGGTGTGCGTGAACGAAAGAGAAAATTGAATGAAGAGGAAGGAATGAAAATGAGCCATAATTTCCACGAAAATATTAAAGTTTTCTGGAAAGCGGTGAAAAACTCGCGAAATAGTAGTGAAAGTAAACGTATGACAGTTGTTAAGGCTAAGGATGGAAAAATGATAACAAGTGAGATTGGTATAAAAGACAGATGGAAGGAAAACTTTGAGGAAGTGTACGAATCACACACTGGTAACTCGGGCGGTGTATCAACATTACCTGAGCCATGTTTGAATGCAAATGACGAAGAAAGCCCGATTAGTATGAAAGAAATTATCAGTGCTGTCAAATGTATGCGGAATGGTAAAGCGCAAGGCTATGATAGTGTTGCAGCAGAGTTCATTAAGTCGGGTGGCAAAAATAATTCTCACATGGCTACATAAACTTTTTAACTTGTGTCTAAGGGAGCACAGCACTCCACTTGATTGGAGGAGAGCTGTGGTTATGCCTTTATACAAGGGAAAAGGGTTCCAAGGTTGAGTGCGGGAATTACAGAGCTATCAGTCTTTTAAGCGCTGTTGGCAAAATGTATGGAAGAATATTGATTGAGAGAGTAAGAAATGTGACTAAGGATAAAATATGGGATGTTCAGAGTGGATTTATGAATGGCAGAGGATGTATGGATCAAATATTTGCGTTACGCAATTTGTCGGAGAAGTTTTTGGCAAAAAAACCGGAAGCTTTTCTGCGCTTTTGTTGACTTGCAAAAAGCATTTGATCGTGTTGATAGGAATAAGCTATGGATGGCCTTATCTGAGTATGGAGTGAACGATAACCTTGTCCGCGCTATTGCTTCCTTGTACAAAGACAGTGTAGCGTGTGTAAGGGTAAATGGGTCATTCACGTCGTGGTTTGACATCCCTAAAGGAGTCAAACAGGGATGTGTGATGTCACCATGGTTGTTTAACATATACATGGATAAATGTATGAAAGAGTTGAAAAAAATATGGGCGTGGGCGCGAGAATGAGTGGTATGATTGTTAGTTGCCTTTTGTACGCCGATGACGCAGTGCTTCTTGCTGAGAGCGAAGAAGAATTGCAGTCCTTGGTTACAAAGGTTTACGATGTGTGCAAGGAGAGTGATCTATTAATGAATGTGGAAAAGTCGAATGTGATGGTTTTTGAAAGAAATGTGAATATGACTAAGTGTAAGATCGTAGTAAATGGCGATAGCTTGAAACAGGTGGAAGAATTTGTATATCTGGGAAGCATGTTCACTAGGGATGGAAATATGGACAAGGACATTGAAAGGAGGGTTAGTGCCGGTAACAGAATTAATGGTGCCTTAAAGTCGGTAGTATCTAATAAGTGCTTATCAAAAGAGGCTAAATTGGCAGTGCACAATGGAGTTCTGGTACCAACCCTTATGTATGGAAGCGAAGCATGGAGTTGGAAAAATAAGGATGAAAGTAAATTGAATGCAGTTGAAATGCGATCTCTCAGGCGAATGTGTGGTAAAACTATGTATGATAGGTGCACTAATGTTGAAATTAGAGCAGAATGCAAGGCTGAGATAAGCATTATCGACAAAATTAAGAAAGGTCTTTTACGTTGGTTCGGTCATGTAGAGCGAATGGATGATGAAAGAACGGCTAAAAAAATATATGATGCGACTGTGCCTGGATGTAGAAGTCGAGGAAGGCCGAGAAAGACATGGCATGATCAAGTAAAACAAGTGCTTGAAAGTGGGCATGTAAGAAGTCGGAATAATCGACGTGCGTGCGTAGAATCATTCTTACTATAAAGACCATAACAATAACATAATCTACGTTATTTAAAAAAATATATATTATAATTATTTCCCGTCTTCTTCTAGTATAAATATATCAATATCTTGAATTTTTTTAAATTATCTTTTTCTCTTTGGCCTTCGTGCATACCTACTGCTTGAAAGAGTGTGAACACATTCATTGACTTTCATAGTATGCCCACAAACAGGCTATGCCTCGGTGGGATTTTTGATTATTTTTTCTAATGTATGTATATTGTAATATACCAGATTCCCTCGTAATATAACATATAAATACTTATTGCCCGACTGCTTCCGGCGGCTAAACTCAGGGTCTTCTTTGTGGAGGTTCGGCACCTTATTTTGTGTGTGTATATAGACTCTCGACTTTCACTCAATCATCTCAGGTGGCGGGGATATGTGAACTAGTTATGTATGTGGACAATTTAGGTTTATTAGGAGATTCATAATTACGGTTACTGAACAGGTACATCCTAACGTGAAATGCAAGTACATATAAACATACAGTTCAATAGTAAAACTAGGATAGTGTTGGAAGGCCTTCCTAATGAGTAATTAACAGTATCTTAATATTAAACATGTGTAGGAGTTTCCCGTAACGGTGGTGTACACGTGGACTGGTTATAGCTGTCCCTGGGCTGGGGCCAGCCCACGGGACAGGAGCTGATGAAGACGGCGGCCTTCGCCGCTATCGGTGAGCGGAGCTGACACAGTAT
>JAGVSP010004115.1:0-16276 GCA_022494985.1 Micrasema minimum
GGTTAGTTAGTTAGTTATGTAAATAAATTGAAAATTGATGATAATATTTGTAAAATAAAATACCAGGATTAAAAAGGTAGAAGTCGAGTCTGCTATGAGCGTGAGACAATAAGTGTGTGAAGGACCACTTGAACATGAACTGGCTTTCTGTGAACGCGTTTCGTTCAGTATAAAGGAAGTATCTAAAACTAATTAGAATGCTAATGGGGTAGGTCTCGGGGGGGACTTGTGTGCCTTCGCACGGGCGGCCCGTCCCGGCTGCTTGTGTGTGCGTGCGTGGCAGGTCTCAAATTATATCCCATCCCTCAACTCAATTGTATTGTGTCTTTTGTAAGGATAGGATGTCTTTGGATAGGTATTGTGATAAGTTACGCAAGGGGACGTATGAAATAGTGTCCTGCCAGATAGGATGATAGGATGAATAGTGTGAGATGCACACATGCGTTCTGTCCCTCCCCTCTTTTCCCTAATCCCCCTCCATTGAGACCCTGACCGCGGATGCATCTGGGATGGGGGGGCTGGCGAGGCGGGATACCGGTCTCCACACGGGTGGTTGTAATTACTAATAAATAATGATCGGGGTAGAAACTAACATCCCTACCACTGTTAATTTGGGCCGACTCTGGTTGGTTTGGGTGATGGGAAACAATGACAATTATAATACATAAGCCGAGACGGTGGTAGGGGTACAATTAAAGCATTTTGTTCGCGTACATAATCGTCAATTCATCCGTATTTTTATCACACTAACAATCTTAAAATCGCGGTTTAGCTTGTTGAAAAAATCGGTAGAGTTGGCTGGACTGAAAAAAGACTCAATAGTCTTTAAAGCAGTTTAGGGAAAGGGTGGGGCTTTCATTGTAGAATTTGTAAAAAAATTACCGAAAAAAAAGTCTACTTCATCAATTTTCTCGAAAACTATGGATCAAATAAAAAAAAAAATTCTACAAAATCGACCCCAAATATGATTCAATATGTATTTGATTGACCTTGATTCAAACTCCATATCTGGGATCTGGAAATAAACATATATTCAATTTACATTGTTGAGATTAAAAATACGTGTCACAATATCATATTAGTAAAATCGTTGTTTGGTCCTTGTAAAAACAAACTCTCAGTATGTCATCTTAAATTGTTATTACAAGAGAAGAATGGTTGGAAATGATGTCATGTTAAATTATCATTACAATAGAAAAGGAATTTATTTTACTTCGTCGTTCTACGAACTCGTAAACATCCATTGTTAAATCATGTTAAGTATTTTCTTTACTCAAAATAAGCCTCGCGTACTGCAAAGCAGTGAAACATTCGCAACCATTCTCCATAATGACGAGAATTTCTTTCTTTGATAAAACGGTTCTCTCGAAAACCCTTCGACGATCGTTTATCGAAGACGAATGAAAAAGTGGCCGCACTTTTTAGTATATCTCAGTCGTTGATCTGCCTTGCAGAGTAAATTATTTAAAAATATAAATGAAATATAAGACATTTTTCAATATTATTCAATATATTTATATTCAATATATTATACGTGACTTCATTATTATATTATACACCTACATTATCAATATCAGTTATTTCTTCTATAATCATTCTTTCATCTTTAAGTCACGGAGAAAAACCGAAGCCATTGCAATAGTGTATTTTCTAAAAAGATAATTCGCTAAAATGACGCGTAAGAAGTAAATAAACAAAAGAAATGACAACTGTCAAAGTCAGACCAATACAAGCATCAGTGACTTTGGCGCCATTTTCTCTTAAGCGCCATTTTCTCTTAAAAATCAGCGTGACGCGGTTTCTCGACCAATATCCCACCCCAAAGTGTCTAACGGGCGCAAAGAAGTATAACTTCAAAAGTAATGACACGAAGATTCCGCACCTCAATACACTTACCCGGGTCGACCTATCAGAGCCCTTCGACTGCCGGCAAGCATCCGCCCACACCCTGAACCCGAGCTGCCTCCTCTTTACGCCTGCAGGATCCCGCCGTCCCGGCAGACCGACCGTCGGTGACCATCCCACGGCCGTATTCGGCGGAGCTGATGGATGCGGGCCTGACGTGGGAGGAGGCGAGAGAGCTCCTGGAGGGATCTAGTGATGACATGCTCCACATAGGAGCGAACGTGGCAAAAGAAGAAGAAGAATTAATAAATAAGCGAGATATGCGAAGTTGAACATTGGCATTTTGAATTACGCCTGAAAAGGTAAAACGAACATATGAGCGTGTCTGACGTCACGCCGTACAATGAGAGAGAGAAAGCGCTCTACTTCGAGTCTGTCTGTCTTATTCTTTCTACCCAATGGAAATACAACATAATAGAATTGCGTTTTTGGGTAAGCTAATTTTGTAAATTAAAATCATGAATGAAAATTTTGACTTTAAAAGTTTTTAAAGTGACGAAATTTTTTTTAAATGACTTTTAAATGCAGAATGTATCAAATCTCGTATTTCTTCTGAGAGACAAGATTATTGTACCGCATTTGAGTATTTTCTCAAGTGGCTTGACCGGTTATCTTATTATGGGTCAATAGAGGTCATTCTAATCTACTACTACTTATAATATTATATTATTAAGTTCTACGTTCTATACAGAGGCGGCGGTAGGGCAGGGCGCGGCTGGGCGTCTGATATAAAGGGCCGCAGAAATCGGCAGACTAGAGACTTTCTATCGGGCGATAGTTTAGTCGGGTTGGGCTGCTAGCGCGCACACTGAATCAACAAAACAGTCGGGTTGGTGATGAGTGCGCAGACTAGAGAACAGTCGGCCAACTGCTCTCGAATGATTTTCCAGTTAATAAACGACTTTTGAAGAGAGCGGTCGCAATGAATGTTGGAACAATATTGTCAAGAAAAGTTATTATTGCTGCAATACTACGAAAGAGAAAGCTATCGCCCGATTAAACGATCGGCAAGTGCGGCCGATAGTTTATCGAAAGGATAGTTTAAAGGCAATCGCAAGCCCTATTACACTTAGCGATTGGCCGATACCGGATCGTTGTAGTATGCGCACTTGCATATATCTTCATACTGATTAAAAGCCCGACTGAACTATCGCCCGATAGAAAGTCTCTAGTCTGCGGGGGCTCTTAAAGGCCAAGTTGGTAAAACCACCCACGATGAGCCTATAGCTTCTCCAGTAAAGAAATTTGAAGGGAATTTTTCTACAATATTTTGGGCACTGAGGGATCGATCCCACCTCGACCCGCGACTGTTATAGAGTCCTTGAGGACTCTCTGTCAGTCACGCTATTTTATGCAGGATTTTTGCTGTTGCAAATGCATTAAGCAAATTGCAGGGCCAAAGTTTCCAAGTGAAGTTAAGTCAAGAGGGCGACAGCATCGATCTAGTCAAAAGAAAATCATGATGCCGCCACCCTTACGATCCCTCAGTGTCTCCATTCTTTTGGACACTACCTTCATTTCACTCAATGAAAGATTTCAACAGTTAAATAGAATCATGGCCTTTTCCGTTCAATATAAAAAGATTCCGGAAAAGCCAGACCTCTGTAGTGATCTCCAATTGAAATTTAACTGTAGATTCTAAATCCGATATAGATGGTTGCATGTTGTGTGATGAACTCATAACTCTGAATTTATTTTTGCCTGATCATAATGTGGTTACTCCTGTCTTTGTTTTAAATTTGATCAACGATCGTTGGCAGTGACAGTTAAGGGAATCGGTAAAATGTGTTAATCCTTAGTAGAATCGCAGGGCTGTAGCGGAGCCAGCGGGGAAAGGAGTTTTTCTAAGCTTAAGCTGATAAAAAATTATCTACGATTGACAAACTTGGCAACTTTGTGAATCAAAAACGAAATTGCGGAACACACAAACTTAAGTATTTTAATAATTTAAGAGTTTGTAAGAGGCCAATTCAGTACCTACCTCCCCAACCTTTACTTCATCAAGTTGCCCATCTTGGGTTTTCTTAGCACGGCCAAGATGGCATCACTGACAGTTTAAGCATCAAAAATGGCTACCTTTTCCGAGCCCACTTCCCTCCGGCCCGGCTTTCGACACGGAAGCGTTTCCAGAATGGACGACTGAAAGTGTTCGCCACGAGTTCCTAGTATTTCTGAATTGAAGATCGTAGTGCCCAAGTTCCAGGCTTCACGGCCGAGTCCCATGCCCTGCTACACGCAGACGCCAAGGTAGCTATAGAAGTCATTAAGCTTCGCACGAGACCAGTTCAGCACAGCCATGGTCGGAGCTAACCTGTTTCCCGCACTCGAGGCCGCGCCAAGCGGCGATTCATAATTATATCCGCCGCAAGACACTGGGCTTTCATGCCGTGTCGCTCCATTCAACGACGCTGCGATATGTAAATATATCCAAGACAGGACATCGGTTGTACATCGTGTCAGCTCCATTCCCCGCTGGCTGCGAAGGCAGCCGTCTTCACCTTCTGTTTTCGTGGGCTGGCCTAGCCCCTGGACAGCTATAACCTCCCCCCTCAGCACACGCGGACTCCCTCTTGCAGACCCGGCTGGGAGTCCACGTGTACACCACCGTTACGGGAAACTCCTTCACATGTTTTAATATTAAGTTAATGTTAATTTCTCACTAGGAAGGCCTTCCAACACTATCCTAGTTTTACTATTGAACTGTATGTTTATGTGTATTTATTGCGCGTTAGGATGTACCTTTTCAATTATCGTATAGGATGTACCCTTTCCTAATAAACATAAATTGTCCACACCTAAATAGTTCGCATTTTCCCGCCACCTGAGATTGAATGAGAGAGGGTCGAGAGTCCAATACACGTAAGAAAAGGTGTCGAATCTCCACGGAGGAAGGCCCTGAGTTAGCCCTACGGAAGCTCTCCGGGCATGGGTAAATCTATTATATTACAAGTTCGCCGATAGAAAGGCTAGAAAAGTAAAATTTTACTAGCATTTAAAAAATAAATAATGGTTAGTTCATTCTAAACCTTGCCTTTTTTTCGTATGGGTTTAAAGGGTTGGAAGATAGGGGGCGCCGCCCGTAGAAATCTCGCCCAGCGCTGCGATTTTACTAAGGTTTAAGACATTTTAGCGATTCTGATAACTCTCACTGTCAAAAATCGGAATCGGATTTTTTGGCTTCAAAGTAGAGTATAATTTTGTTAGAATCTCTCAAGGTCTATGCATTCCACAAGACATAAAAGATCAACATTTTTGGAGAAGCAAATTCGTCGAATAAGTAAGGTTAGAGATAAACGATTTGACAGCGATTTGACAGTTCGGCGAGAAATGGGCGTCTAGTGACGTTTGGGTTTACGACCGGAATCGCAGCCCATGGCGTTGATAGTGCTAAAACCGGCCCTGGTTTCTATATATATATACCTATATCTACTACCAATGGTAAACTTGACAATCGGTCATTAGTCATTGGGTATACCAACAAATAAATGCATTGGCTCCGGCCATTTTAAGATTGTTAGTGTGATAAAAATACGGATGAATTTTAGATTATGTACGCGAACAAATGCTTTCATTGTACCCCTACCACTGTCTCGGCTTATGTATTATAATTGTCATTGTTTCCATCACCCAAACCAACCAGAGTCGGCCCAAATTAACAATGGTAGGGATGTTAGTTTCTACCCCGATCATTATTTATTAGTAATTACAACCACCCGTGTGGAGACCGGTATCCCGCCTCGCCAGGCCCCTCACCCCAGACATCCACCCGTGCATTTGCGGTCAGGGTCTCAAAGGAGGGGGGATTAGGGAAAAGAGGGGAGGGAACAGAACGCATGTATGCATCTCACACTATCATCCTATCTGGCAGACACTATTTCATACGTCCCCTGCCGTACCCTATCACAATACCTATCCAAAGACCATCCTATCCTTACAAAAAAAACACAATACAATTGAGTTGAGGGATGGGATATAATTTGAGACCTCCACGCATGCACACACAAGCAGCCCGGGACTGGGCCGCCCAGCGAACGCACACCAAGTCCCCCCCGGGGACTACCCCACTAAGCAATCTATTAGTTGTAGATACTTCCTTTTACGGAACAAAACATGCACAAATGCCAGTTCAGTCCATGTCCCTTCACCACCTATTGCTCTACTCATGCAGACTCTACTTCTACCTTCTTAATCCTGGTATTAAGGCTCCATTTTACTAAAGGGATCTACCAGGAGATCCTTTCAGCAGACAGCTCTCTCGTCTCCTCCCAGGCCCGCACCCATCAGCTCGGACGTGTACACCCGTAAGATGGCCACCGAAGGTCTGCTAGGACGGCGGGATCCTGAATTGCCCACTTATCCTTAATATCCTTTGTTATATTTGTTTCAGATGAAGGTTTTCGCAACTTTACTTTTGGTTTGTATGGTGACGTTTGGAGATGCGAAGACGAAAAAAACAAGTGATAAGGTAATAAACCATCATAATTTGTGCAGTAAATACATGGCTGCCAAGGCCACGCCTCCATGCAATCGTAGTCCTCAATTATCTTCTATAACATTCTCTCTGTGTGATCCGCTTTTCCCATTTCTGAAATTCTTTTTCGAAAGATTTGGACACATTTAAATGTAGTTTGTAAAACCCGAGCTTTAAACGCTCATATAACGAACGAGTTGTGAATATTCATAGGTTTGCATCTTGGTAACTTTCGCAATACTGACGTGATAACGTCTAATAAATCGATGAACGCCGGCTGCACACACGAAAAAGCACGATTCACTGTCACGTTCCGCTTGAGTGAGCTGAGCGCGGAACGAGCGATAGAGGCACGATCGGCATAAGCGTTCGGTTTGTGACGCATCTATCTCTCTTCCACTCCATCGGCCGATGCGTCCGAGTAATTTGAATTAAATAGTGCAAAAAAATTGAAAAAATTGTAATTTTCAATTAACTCCTGCTTTGTATTATACAAAATAATGATAATTCAGTAATAATAATAGTATGCTATTTTTCATCAATGTTTTCTTATGACGTTATCACGTAAAAGTATCGTCCGTAAACCAACTTTACAGACAACTAAAAGATTTTTTTGTGATGAAAAATATCTACGAACGAGTATGTATTTTTCTGCTTGACACTTAGAATATCTTACAATAGGGTTCTTCCCGATAACACGAATATTCTTAAAAACGTTATAAATATTTAAAGTATATTTTTCCAATTCCAACGATATAAAACACAACGATCAAAAATGTTGTTTTCATTTATAAATTGATGTTTTAAAAACACGAAAATACGAATGATTTTTAACGCCCGTTATTGGTTAATGACGTCATACCCGTCCACCATGAAAGGCGTGAAATTCATGACGAAGTGAGCGCCTATATTGCTGTGACGTCACACCGCATGCGCGCCGAATGAAGGATTTTGCGAGCGATTTGAAAAAGCGCTATTTCAAACCGTCCTAAAAAATTCATATGACATCGTAAAAATTTTAAAAAAAATTCCCTTGGTATTGTAATTTTTCAGTCAATTTTTTTTAATAAAAAATATAAAATCGGGAAGAACCCAATTTGGCAATGGTAGCCATGTGTTTAGTATAAGATGTATTGACTGCATTCAGTATGGTCACATTATTTGTTTCAATATTGTATTTCCAGGTAAAAATAGCAGTTTACTACGAGGCCTTATGTCCTGATAGTCTGCGGTTTATAACGCAACAACTGTACCCCGCTTGGCAGAATCTGCATGACGCCATTCGCGTCAAGCTGGTGCCCTATGGAAAAGCAATCGTAAGCATATTATTATATTATGCTGCAAACACTCTAGACAAGCTAGGTATTTCAAAGAGAGCTGTCAACATTTTATGTTCCATTTGTATTTTGCAGTGAAAAAAAATCAACTAGGTATCTACTCTATCTAACTAACTAACCATCACGCCATTTTCCCCGTAGAGGTAGGCAGAGAGGATAGAACGCCATACCACTCTGTCATGACATACTTCCTTTGCTTCCTCTACATTCATACATCTTCTCATGCACGCACGTCGACTATTCCGACTTTTAACATGACCACTTTCAAGTACTTGAAGTACTTGGTCATGCCAGGCTGTCTTTCTCGGCGTTCCGCGGCTTCTACATCCAGGCACACTTGCATTTAAACTTATTTTGGCCGTTCTTTCATCACTCATTCGCTCCACATGACCAAACCATCGTAAAAGCCCCTAATTTTGTGGATAATGCTTATCTCAGCCTTGCACTCTGCTCTAATTTGGACATTTGTACACCTATCATACATAGTCTTACCACACATAGATCGCATTTCAACAGCATTCAGTCTACTTTCATCCTTCTTTTTCCAACACCACGCTTCACTACCATACATAAGGGTTGGTACCAGAACTCCGTTGTTTACAAATTAGAACAGAGTGCAAGGCTGAGATAAGCATTATCGACAAAATTAAAACAAGGTTTTTACGATGGTTTGGTCATGTACTTGAGTGATGAACGAACGGCTAAAAGAAGTTTAAATGAAAGTGTGCCTGGATGTAGAAGCCGCGGAAGGCCGAGAATGACAACCTGGATGACCAAGTACGTCAAGTACTTGAAAGTGGTCATGTGAAAATCGGAATAATGTGAATTTGAATGTAGGGGA
The DNA here is from genome assembly GCA_022494985.1 of Micrasema minimum. Classification (NCBI taxonomy): domain Eukaryota; kingdom Metazoa; phylum Arthropoda; class Insecta; order Trichoptera; family Brachycentridae; genus Micrasema; species Micrasema minimum. Next base: position 8,555 of record JAGVSP010004115.1, read on the forward strand.
AAAAAGTCTGTCAGGACAGAGTGGTATGGCGTTCTATCATCTCTGTGCGGGAAAGTGGCGAGATGGTTGGGTTAGTTAGTTAAAAAAATTAAAGATTTAAAAATGAAAGTTTTTAATTTTGTTTTTTAGCAAAACAAGAAAGATGGAAAATGGGAATTCGACTGTCAGCACGGGCCTAAAGAATGCGAATAAGGGAAAAAGGTAAAAAATTGCACAGTTATTAGTTAGACTTACATCATTGGAAGAGCGACGGAAGAGAGTGGATTTCATTTCAACTTACAAGATACTAAATGATTACTAGGACTGCCCCCTGCACGAGATGTATCAACTGAATCCCAACACCAACCTACGGGGCCACAACTGGAAGCTCTATCCTTTCCAGTTCCACCTCAACCCCAAGGGAAACTTCCTTCCCAGTAGGGTGGAACAAGTTGGCAGGCCTAGTTGTCCACTCCACTACGGTCAGTAGATGCAGAAGGCAGACAAGAAGCAGTACACAAGATATAGGGAAACTTCCTTCCCAGTAGGGTGGAACAAGTTGGCAGGCCTAGTTGTCCACTCCACTACGGTCAGTAGATGCAGAAGGCAGACAAGAAGCAGTACACAAGATATAGGGAAACTTCCTTCCCAGTAGGGTGGAACAAGTTGGCAGGCCTAGTTGTCCACTCCACTACGGTCAGTAGATGCAGAAGGCAGACAAGAAGCAGTACACAAGATAAAGGGAAACTTCCTTCCCAGTAGGGTGGAACAAGTTGGCAGGCCTAGTTGTCACTCCACTACGGTCAGTAGATGCAGAAGGCAGACAAGAAGCAGTACACAAGATATAGGGAAACTTCCTTCCCAGTAGGGTGGAACAAGTTGGCAGGCCTAGTTGTCCACTCCACTACGGTCAGTAGATGCAGAAGGCAGACAAGAAGCAGTACACAAGATATAGGGAAACTTCCTTCCCAGTAGGGTGGAACAAGTTGGCAGGCCTAGTTGTCCACTCCACTACGGTCAGTAGATGCAGAAGGCAGACAAGAAGCAGTACACAAGATATAGGGAAACTTCCTTCCCAGTAGGGTGGAACAAGTTGGCAGGCCTAGTTGTCCACTCCACTACGGTCAGTAGATGCAGAAGGCAGACAAGAAGCAGTACACAAGATATAGGGAAACTTCCTTCCCAGTAGGGTGGAACAAGTTGGCAGGCCTAGTTGTCCACTCCACTACGGTCAGTAGATGCAGAAGGCAGACAAGAAGCAGTACACAAGATATAGGGAAACTTCCTTCCCAGTAGGGGGTGGAACAAGTTGGCAGGCCTAGTTGTCCACTCCACTACGGTCAGTAGATGCAGAAGGCAGACAAGAAGCAGTACACAAGATATAGGGAAACTTCCTTCCCAGTAGGGTGGAACAAGTTGGCAGGTTATTATTATTATGGATAATTTATATAGCGCCGTTTTCGTATAAATATACCTCAAGGGCGCTTCAAATATTGAATTAAATGAGAAATTTAAAGTGAATGAAAACTCAATTTCTGATTTGAAAATACAATTATCAAAATTAATCAAAATATTTAGAGAACAAATGGGTCTTAAGTTTCTTTGGAAACATCACTTCACTCTCACAGTTGCGCACTTCTGGTGGGAGAGCATTCCAAGCCACAGGGCCCGCAACCGCAAAAGCGCGCTCCCCAAATTTCGTGCTCATTGCACCTATCTAGGGCCCAAAATAGCAGACTTCTGAGTGCAGAGGTGAGAATAGGTGTCTTAGAAGAATATCGGGTGTGCGGTGGTTTGCCTTTGTAAGGAACACAGAAGTCAGGTAACGGAGACAACAACCTTCGGTATCTACAGTCATCTGGCGAAGGCGTTTCGGCTGGCTAGGCCATATAGCCTACTAAGTATGCCTCCCAAGAGCCATAACCACGCTTGCCTATTTTACAAGGCATCAGGTTCTCGTCCTGGACGTCCACTGTTGACCGCCGACAGTTTGTGTCAGAGCGGCGGGACGTGGACTTGACTCGGGAGGATGCGCGGGAGCTGGCGGCCGATCGCTTGGCCTGGAGGCAGTTTGTGGAATGATGATGATGAATGTTGTTAAGCTTTCTTATGTCTTAGGTCCAGGGATGCATCTTGAAAAGCAAGGACTTCAACGACTCCCAGAAATTTGATCTAATTCGCTGTTTGATGGCCAACATGAGCACAGAACTCGAGGAGGTAATCATTTTTTAAATTATATTAATCATGGACATGGTGGATTTTCAACAGTTTATTTATTTATAATATACAGGGTTATTTTTTAGCCAATTAACAAAAAAAAAACCCTGAATTCAGTATCGTTAATAGAACCCATTTTAAAAAAAACCTGTACTTTTTTATTTTTACGATTTATTATTTTTATTCCTATATTTTTTACAAATTACGCACACCCTATTCACAGCTCGTCATCTGAGTTCATGCGCGGCACATAAGGGTAAGTGCGACGGGGGAGTGCGCGCTTTTCTTGTTAACTGACTAAAAATTAACCCTGTATAAGTATATTGAATTTGTACAGAAGTTTCCACATTTGAGTTTGTTTTTCGACAATTTTTCAACATTTTTTCTCTCTGGTGAAAAGAATGATAGAAGTCAGTAAAATAAATAAAAAAAGATACACGTAAAAATAAAAAAACAGTATTAGGAAAAACATGAAAAACAATTAGTATAAAGAAAAATTATATGATAATGAAATAAAAGCAAAATGTTCAAAATAACTGCATTTTTCCAACTCCATGCATCGCTTTCATACATTATTAGGGTTGGTACCAGTTGCTTGATCACAGATCACTATCGACGCGGTAATAAGCGACGTGATAACGATTTCTTACCATGGATGTTTAACGTTTTCGCGATCACAATGGAACACGCGCGTTAAAAGTTATCGATCGGGATTATTAAACGAGCGCATCAAGTCGCGAGCCATTTCCCGAGATATATCTTCTTCGCACATATCTTCTTTCAATCTTTCTTGCCGTATTGCATTTAGCCGGCGTTCGGCAAGCCAAATATTGAGAAAAGCAGTCGACATAATAAACAATCCGACACGCGCGTTGACTTTCTTGATTTGACGTTTGACGTTTAGCCGCGATATTTATTATCATCTATGGTGCTCGGCAACGCGAACGAACGTATGTTCATTGTGATCGGTCAAATGGTTAGCGTTAGCACGTGGTTAGCACGTTTTTAACTACGTCGATAGTTATCTGTGATTGAGCTCCAGGACTCCATTATGAACCGTTTATTTAGCCTCTTGCGATAGACACTTATTTGCTACGACAAACGTAACAGTTAATGTTCCTATGTATTTCCAGTGCACCGGACTAATCAACATCCCGACGGGCCAGACCGCCCACATAAGGACCTGCGCTAACAGCACACAGGGAGATGACATCCTGGCTGCATATGGCGACAAGACTCACGCTCTCGAGCCTAACCTAGCGTTTGTACCTACCGTCATATTCAACGAGGTAATTATTTACATTGTTTTGAATATTATGCTGTCAACAACAACCTAACCTAACCTAACCTAACCTAACGCCCACATAACGACCTGCGCTAACAGCTCACAGGGAGATGACATCCTGGCTGCATATGGCGACAAGACTCACGCTCTCGATTCAACCTAGCGTTTGTACCTACCGTCATATTCAACGAGGTAATTATTTACATTGTTTTAAATACTATGCTATCAACAACAACCTAACCTAACCTAACCTAACGCCCACACAACGACCTGCGCTAACAGCACACAGGGAGATGACATCCTGGCTGCATATGGCTACAAGACTCACGCTCTCGATTCAACCTAGCGTTTGTACCTACCGTCATATTCAACGAGGTAATTATTTACATTGTTTTGAAAATTATGCTGTCAACAACAACCTAACCTAACCTAACGCCCACATAACGACCTGCGCTAACAGCTCACAGGGAGATGACATCCTGGCTGCATATGGCGACAAGACTCACGCTCTCGATTCAACCTAGCGTTTGTACCTACCGTCATATTCAACGAGGTAATTATTTACATTGTTTTAAATACTATGCTATCAACAACAACCTAACCTAACCTAACCTAACCTAACGCCCACACAACGACCTGCGCTAACAGCACACAGGGAGATGACATCCTGGCTGCATATGGCGACAAGACTCACGCCCTCGAGCCTAACCTAGCGTTTGTACCTACCGTCATATTCAACGAGGTAATTATTTACATTGTTTTGAATATTATGCTGTCAACAACAACCTAACCTAACCTAACCTAACCTAACGCCCACATAACGCCTGCGCTAACAGCTCACAGGGAGATGACATCCTGGCTGCATATGGCGACAAGACTCACGCTCTCGATTCAACCTAGCGTTTGTACCTACCGTCATATTCAACGAGGTAATTATTTACATTGTTTTAAATACTATGCTATCAACAACAACCTAACCTAACCTAACCTAACGCCCACACAACGACCTGCGCTAACAGCACACAGGGAGTAGACATCCTGGCTGCATATGGCGACAAGACTCACGCTCTCGAGCCTAACCTAGCGTTTGTACCTACCGTCATATTCAACGAGGTAATTATTTACATTGTTTTTAAATATTATGCTATCAGCAACAACCTAACCTAACTTTACCTAACCTAGCGTTTGTGTACCTACCGTCATATTCAACGAGGTAAATTATTTACATTTTTTTAAAATATTATGCTATCAGCAACAACCTAACCTAACCTTACCTAACCTAGCGTTTGTACCTACCGTCATATTCAACGAGGTAATTATTTACATTGTTTGAAATATTACGGACTTTAAATTAACATCTTGCTATCAACAAGGGACACCTCAGAGAGGACCAATTTTTTTTACTTATCAATTTTGTTGATTGATTTAGCATTCACTTCGTAACACAGTTCAACACACTTCGTACAGTTTCTTGTTAAAAAAACTGCAGTCTTTCAAAATACACGCTTAATCTGTATATTTTTTAAGCGATCGTAAGTTATTATCGTATGTTTGCGCACAGGATATCGTTTATAAAGCTAATAACGTAAATATGTTTTTTGTTTTTTACGTTTTTAAAAGCATACAATATACCAATATCTACTTAATTGTTTACATTAAAAAACATTAACTGTCAGTCATGTCAGCCAAACGTCGCGTCGTGTCGGCGTCGGCCATACAGTTTTCCATGCAGTTTTTCGTTTTATACGGGACAGTTTTCAGACTGCACAGGAAACTGTACAGTTTACTGTCCTGTATATTAGAAACTAACATACCCTACTACTGTTAATTTGGGCCGACTCTGGTTGGTTTGGGTGATGGAAACAATGACAATTATAATACATAAGCCAAGACAGTGGTAGGGGTACAATGAAAGCAGTTGTTTGCGTACATAATCGTAAATTCATCCGTATTTTTATCACACTAATAAAATCGCGGTTTAGCTTGTTGAAAAAATCGGTAGAGTTGGATGGACAAAAAGACTCAATAGTCTTATTATTTTAAGAAACTATAGGCAAACCGTATATAATAATTCTCAAAGGCTATTCTCATGCGACCTACCGTACTGACATTTGAAAGAAGTTTGATTTTATTGATTGGAATTTGGAATAAGTTCTAGTGAAAGCTGTCACACAAACCCAATCCTTATAGGTATACCAGTTTTTGACGTGATAACGTCTAATAAATCGATGAACGCCGGCTGCACACACGAAAAAGCTTGACTCATTATCACGTTCCGCCTGAGAGCGCGGAACAAGCGATAGAGAGACACGATCGGCCTAAGCGTTCGGTTTGCGACGCACCTATCTCTCTTCCACTCCATCGGCCGATGAGTCCGAGAAGAAGGGAGACAGCAGCAGCACACAAGAAGAAAAAACTAAAAAAATGTGATTTATGGAAAAAATTGTAATGATCAATTAACTCCTGCTTTGTATTATACAAAATAATGATAATTCAGTCATAATAATTCATAAAAGTATGCTATTTATCATCAATCTTTTCTTATGACGTTATCACGTAAAATTATCGTCCGTAAACCGACTTTACAGACAACCAAAAGTTTTTTTTTAAATCTTTGTTTAAAATTGATTACAATTTTTTTTCAGAAATTCAACCAAGGAGATCAGGACGCTGCTATGACAGATCTCAAGGGAGTCATCTGCAGACTGGCGGCCAAAAAACCAAAAGCATGCCCTTAAATTCATTCATTAAACTTGATGAATTGTAATCTTAGACCTCATGGGATCTTAGACCTTATATAATATATTCAAGGAACGCTAAGCTATTTTCGGTTAACAATTCATATTGATAATACATAAATCCGTGGAGTTTGTCAAATATTTTGTTTGAATATAAATTGATGCAGGAAATTCAACTAAAAAATCACAAAGCCATCGATAATTTAAAGTTTTGATATCGCCCATCGAACACAACATTTTAACAGCATTTTGAATGTGTACAAATGTAGACAGATTACTGGATTATTCCGCCCATCATCTGATAACCAACCATACATGACAAATTTCGGAAGATCTATTTAATTTTTTAAAAAAAAATCAAAAGAAAAGTTTTGTTTACAAAGAAATACAATAAAGACACATATACATTTTAAAAAAATAAACAAAAATCCCACCAAGGCATAGCCTGTTTGTGGGTATACTGTGAAAGTCAAACAGTATGCACGTGGCAAAAGAGAAAAAAAAGTCATGTTATAATGGAAAAATAACAGATAATGTAAACAAGATAGTTAAAAAAAAAAGAATACAAGATATTGGTATCTTTATACCGGAAGAACAAGAAGGGAAATAATTTATTAAATATATAAAAATAAAAAATGACGTAGATAATGTAACAAATTATCTGATAAAATATTATTGATATCCCGACAGAGACACACTCTGGAAACAAATGTGGATAATCTAGGCGTTAACAGGGCTGATGGCATGTCACTGCTGGGGTTAAGTGGCCACTTGACGTATTACAACATTCCCCATTCCGCCCATCATCTGATAACCATGACTGCCCTGCGTTTCTACTAAGGTTTAAGACATTTTAGCGATTTCCTTAACTGTCACTGTCAAAAATCGGTAACGGATTTTTGGATTCAAAGTAGAAGTAAGAATCTTGGTAGAAATCTCTAAAGGTCTAGCTTAGGGCAAAAGACAATAGCAAGACAAATGACACTATACATGACATGACCAAGACAAGGGCGGGCCCTCCGTATCGTAATGGCTAAGACGACGCCGAACTCACGATGCGGAGGTTCCGGGGTTCGATTCCCGGTGAGAACTCAAAAAATCAAAAGTGGATTTATTTTTCTCTCAAGCCTGGGTGTTTGTGACGTTGTTCCCCTCTGTAATGGGCCTACTCCTAGCCCTGTAGAGTGTGTTAACAAATAAATTAAAATAAATAAAATAAAAGATCACCATTTTTTGGATAAGACTAATTCGTCTGAAATAAGTAAGGTTAGAGATTATAACAGCGATTTTGACAAAGCGCTTTGACAGTTTCGCGAAAATGGGCTTCTAGTGACGTTTGGGTTTACGACGGAAATCGCAGGGCAGAAGATGTTTTTCCCTTTTTTTTTTTTCCCCCTAATTAAAAAATTGGGTATAAAATTTAATTACCCAAAATTTTTTTTTTTAAATTTTAACATAACCCTAAACCTTTTAAAAATGAAAAAAAAACCTATCTTCCCCTTT
>JAGVSP010004116.1:0-17867 GCA_022494985.1 Micrasema minimum
TGCAAATTGTAATCTAATATAATTTATTTAGTCCAATTAATACTATCCATCTGCTATTTTTTAGTGAAATATGTAAAAAAAATATTTAAAAATCGGTCTTGGCATTTATGTTATTGCTTTTACAAAATGCATGTATTCATGGCCAGCATTTAAAAAATTAACTTCACCAACCCCAACAACCATCATACCACAAAGCGTACAACATCATTTTGATACTTACTCTGCAGGGTTTTTTATTCGTTATCTATCTCAGATATTGTGCATTCGGGTCGTATTTATTGATAATTGCATTTTCAGTGCCGAACCCACCCCATTCCGTGGTATATTGGTTCCACGACCCCGTATTTCTACGTTAGCTACATTATTACTACAGAAATTTCCCCTTATCTAATCTATCCCAATACATTATTTCCTTTTCTCTTAGAAACTCCTTACTGGAATGCAAAAGGAATAAATATGATTACCGTTTAGCGCCGAAAGGAAAGCAATTCCAAATTGACACTAGAATTATTTCCGCCATGTTGAAAGTTCGGCGCAAATTGAAATTTTCATTACTTCCAAAGCTGTCAAACTTTAGAAAGTACTTTCATCTTAGCTTCGGGCCCGCTATCTCATAAATAATATAAACAGTTAAGGAACTCTCAAAAAATTAACGGAAATTACATAAAAGATTTTTAATGATTTTTAATTACAAAATAAATTATGTAGGTATGTTAGAAGGTACATTGGAGTAAGCATTTTAGACTGAATAGGGCTTTTACGACGCTTTGTTTATGTGGAGCGAATAATTAATAAAATAAGTTATATTGCTATGAAATTTCATTAATTTATTTTTCTTTCACCACGTTTGCTGCTATTTGGAGCATGTGGACACCACTAAATCCCTCCAGGAGACCCAATCACCGGCCAGCTCTCTTGCCTCCTCCCACGTCAGGCCCGCATCCATCATATCCGCCGAGTACATCTGTAGGATGGTCATCGACAGTCTGCCAGGACGGCGAGATCCTTAATTCATTAATTTGCAATATATAAATATTCACTTAAAGTTTGAATTAAATTAAATTATAAATACGTGGGTAGAAGTTATATTTCTACAATACTTGATACATTTAGTATTTACAAAGCTGCCGTCATTTTCCAAAAGTAATTATTTATTAATCTCTGTTGAGACTGTAATGTTTTGTATGTAGGTATCTTAAAGCGACATCTTCAGTATGAAATTTTAGTTTATTCAGAATTTGTATTTGAAATTTCATAAGTCTTTTTGTGATTGTATAAATCTTTACATAGCGTTCTTTGAAGTGAGAAAAGTTAAATTGAGTTTTAAAAAAATTGAAGTTTAATAACAGAGTAATAATTTAAAAAATAAAAATGATAGTATTTGACTTCAAGGCGTCAGGTTCCAGGCGTCCTGAAAGTTCACTGCTAACCACCACACATCGGCAGTTTACTTTAGAACTACGGGACATGTACCTACCTGAATTGGGAAGACGCGCGGTATCTGGCAGTCGATTGTTTAGCCTAGACGCAGATTTTGTAGTTCATATGCTATACACAAGGAACGGATATGGGATGTTTATGATAATGATTTAACTTACGTTATCTTAACTTTTTTTTTATATGCTTGAAGTCGTAAAGGAGATTGTTAATTATTTGGTCCCTACATTGAAAATTATATGAAATGTAAGAACAACCATTGTAAACTATTTTAGTTTGAAAACTTTTCTATCACAGGAAAATTCAGAGAAGAGTATGAGAATTCTTAGGAAAACTTTCCGAGCAATGGATTGGAAAGTCTGCCAGTGATGTGCTCCCTATAAATCAATATAACGAGACATTTATTGGAATTTTAGGGTAAATTTTATTTTTTTTCAAAATTTGGACCCATTTTGCATCTGTAATGCATAATATTATGCTATGCGTTAACAGCTTGAATGAGGGAATCCACTGTTTTCTAAAGTAATTTTTTTCTATAAACTCACTATTTAACTAAACAAAAAATATATATTTAATATTTTTTTATAAGTTATTGATGAAGATACGATTTTTTAAAGTTGGACATTTCAAATACCGCGCTAAATACCACTATGTACTAACTGCGTGATTTTTGCAGGAGTGACGTCATAAAACGGATTGTTTAAGGCCATGGTATTTCTCCAGCCAGTAACAAAACTGTCAAAAATCTATGCAAACTGACGCGGGAAGCACAGATAAAATATACCGTCGACTCAACTGTCATATACTGTTGTACAGCTGTTCTAGGGAGACTGAATGGCGGCCATCTTTTTTGCAATAGAAGCTTGTATGTAGATAGTATTCTATATTAAAATGCCATGGAACGCGGCTAAGGGGGTTTAAAAACGGAAACCGGAAACACAACACTTAGATACAAGGAGTGACGTCATTGTTTAAGATTTTGAAATGAATGCTATTTTCAACATTTTTTATTAATTTTTGCGTGCGTTTTTGGGATATTTCATCCCACTTCAAAATTTTTAAATATTCGCGTTTACACGAAAGCATTTTTAAAATTCAATTCGGGTAGCAGTGGATTTCCTCGTCTTATTTTAATTTTATTTGATTTATTTAACTACCTCAACAGGTCAGGAGGCCCCATTACAGAGGGGAATATCGTCACAAACACCCAGGCTTGAGAAAAATAGCTTTTTGTTTTTTGTGTTCTCACCGGGAATCGAACCCGAAACCTCCGTATCGTGATTCCAGCGTCTTAGCCATTTCGCTACGGAGGCCGCCATATTGTTTTCTGATTGTGTTAGGTTTTTTTTGTACACTTGACTTGTATTATTAAAAGCTTTTTAAAGAAGAGTTTTGAAATCAAAATGAAATCAATAAGCACTTGGTTGATTTTAGGGTCAAAGTGGAAATGACTTGTAGAAATGGAAATATAAAAGTGAAACTTCAATTTCCGATTTAAAACCTACACAACGTAGGAACTCATTTACAGTTCTATTTATGTACAGTACGTCCAGCTCCACAGTTCCACACTTCATCATCGGTTGAGTTCCACAATTCACACTCCATCGTATTCCGAGTTCCACTACATCACATTTCCACTCGGACACACACTCGTCGGGAATCTTGTCATAGAATAACGGATATTAAGGTCATAACGCCTATTACCGACGTATATTTTTAATGAAAATATGTACAAATATTATTTTTACTTTATTCATCTACGAATGAAGCTATGATTTAAAATTGTCGAGATTTTAACAAATGCCTAACGCAATTATGACTACAAGCGCATCTAACCAACCAACTTTTTATCGAGGACCAGTCGAAATTGAAAGCTTTTCATATTTCGGCTGTAGATGACCGGTGGCAGTGATCAGAAGGACCCAGGTTCAAATCCTGGAGCGAACGGTTATTTATTTTTCAAGTGAATACACATTATGAATGCACATAAAGAGGTTTGGAGATAGAGGAGTCCCCTTTTACCAGTGGAAGGTTAGTGGAAACGCCGGTGATGTTGTAATCGTTTATTCAGTTAACAAGGATGAGTATTGCGTGTCGGATAATGAGTGCGTGGCAGTTCCGTAAAGATGGAGCGAAGTCGGCGGCTGGAACAACGTTGGTAGCGAAGCAACGTGGAGAGCAGACGATGCGGTCGTGCTTCCGTTGCTGGTACCAAGAGTGTGAATCCAGGGCGTGGTCCGAGGCTTCCATGACGGCGTCGTCTACGTCAGGCAAGACACTGCGTCTTGGCTGCTGACGTGGACAGGCGACTCTCCGACTGAAGAGAGTAACTGCGTAGATGGTATAAGATGGTTGTGCTGCACTGCACTTCTGACCGTCGGTACGGGTATTTATAGGACAGTAGTCCTTAGTCATTAGAGTTGTATGGTGGGGATAAACGTTCGTGTGCAAAGCCATACTGCCCGTTGAATTGCAGCGTCAGCTGATGATTTTCTAGGAATTACCTACTCGTGTAGTAATACCTGACGTAGCTGAATTATATTTGCACTTTGGACGTTGTACCGTCTGGGTTGTTCACCCCACATAGTATTTGTAATTTTTTCTAGATTTGTTAGATTAAAGAGCATCAAAATGTATGAGGAGATGCCAGATGAATTAAAAAATGAACAAAATTTAAAGTATAAAGTGGAAAAAATACATATTTGGAAATATTAGTGTAGATATTATATCATGGCTAAATTGAATTAATAATAATGATAGGATAAGAATAGTAAGGAAAAAAATAAATTAAGTGTAATGTAAAATATATTAGTCCATGTAAAAAATTATCTATACTAAATAAATATAATAATAAAAAAATAAAAATATGTAGTTTATATTAAGTCATAAAATATAATATGTATTATGGCCGAGAAAGACATGGCATGATCAAGTAAAACAAATACTTGAAAGGGGGCATGCAAGAAGTCGAAATAATCAACGTGCGTGCATGCGAAGATGTATGAATGTGGAGGAATCAAGGAAAGTGTGCCAGGACAGAGCGGTGTGGCTCTCTATCCTCTCTGCCTACCCCTTCGGGGAAATGGCGTGATGGTTAGTTAGTTAGTTTTGAAGTTTTCTTTATTAAGAAAATAAAACATAACATTAGAAAAACAAAAATAATGCCGTCCCGATAAACCGCAATTTTGCCGTTTGTCATCAGGAGCCATTAGCAAAAAATAAATTTATCATAGAAATACAACAAAAATAAAAAAGTTCACAAAATATACATAAAAGGAATAGAGATAATGCATATGGTGAATCAATATATATTAATTATGGTACATCAATATAAAAAAGTTCTATCTTCCAACCAAACCCTTAGAATAGAAATAATTTTATTTGCATTATTGCACGATTTAAGTTCATAGGGCAACATATTAAATATTTTTGGAACTAAATATTCTAAAGTTCTCTGCCCGTACTTATTTTTTGTTTTGGGCACAATTAAGTTAAGTCATAAAATGTTAAATAGTGTAACTATAATATGAATTTATCCTTATCTTCGATATTTCTAAATATTAATTTTTCCTATAAATTAATTGGTTTTCGTGATATAAGTACCTACTCTAGTAGGTCCGTTTTAGGGTCCACAGCCCATATATGGATTTTGGATTTATGGAATTCCATTAAATGTCCACTCGGAATCGGTTGTGCTAGTTTCGTTAATGGATACTTTAAATCATAACTGAAATCAAAATAAATCTTTGTGTTTTGATTTCGCCATGTTGAACCTAAAATACTATCAGAGAATATTGAAAAAATATTTTTTTTGTTAAAAGGTTCTTATACATGGAGTTACAAGACTCGTAGTACAACCCGAAAACTAGTGAATCCACATCATTTTGAAAGTCGAATATGTAATATGAATTTTGAATCTGAGCTTGAAAAAAAAAATTGTTTTTCTCACATAAAAGCTTTCGTTAGTACCGCAGATTAAGTAAAACTGCACAAATTCATATTAAAATGCTGCTTTTGATTTTGTTTTATTTATGGAATATTAGATTTAAAAAATTTAAGTGTGTCAATTTTATGTAGCTACTTCCTTAAAACAGGTCTATATAGGGCCTTGTTAGGCAAAAAAAAAGAATTTTATAGTTGTATTTCGATGTCCCTTCGTATACATACTTACTGTCAAATCTGAAAAAGGGCAGTTTTTGTTTTATTGTTTTAAACTGAAATAAATAATTTGGACTAAGGCACTATTCGTTCTCTGTGTATTTTTCTTTATTCCAGTCTAATGCCTGCAAAAATATAGCTATGTAATTAAAGTTTGGTATGCAAAAATATTGTTTTTTAAATTCTAAATTTGTGAAATCCAAATTGGTTCTATTATACTAATTATGTAAACATTCAATTCTGTTTAGTACTACAATGTGTTATGTATAATACTACAATGCCCTAACTCGACACGGACTATCTAGTGAGTCGGGGCCAGATCATTGGCATAGGTCTCTACTAATTAATTCGCCATCCCATTATTGTGATTATATTAGATGTGAAATGTGATAAATAAATATTAAATAAATAAAACTGTCCAATTTACAATACATAATAATTTCAAGAAGTCAATTTTTTTTTATTCGATCTAAAAAACGCAAATTTAAGAGGGAACTTTTTTTTTACCACTTGAAAATATTATGTAAATTACACAGTTTTAAACAATAAAACTAAAATAGCCTTTTTTCAGATTTGTATTAATTTGAATGAATAAATTAATGAATATTCTTTGAAAAATTTGTAAGATATAAAGTAAATTAACGGGTAGTACGTTTTACAAAAATATTTGTTTTGAAAATTGCACGGAATCAAAAGACGAACTGAAAAAGGTTTCGTGTGATAAAAATATCTACTAAATAGCTTTTGAAAATTTTACCTTTGTTATAAAAAGATTTTATATTCGACATAAAATAAATACTTTACCTCCGACTTTCCGCTAATGATGCATTCTGTGACATCCGTTGCCTCCAGCAACAAAGCGTCTCTCTGAAAATAAATAAACACATATATATGTAAATGGCTCTTTTAATAAAAAAAACAGATAGGAAATAAATAAATAATTTAAACAACATTTTTGAAATGAATACAAATACTTGCAGACAAACTACTGAATTATACCCACGCTGGGCTGATATCAGATATTATTGATATCCCAACAGAGACAGAGAAACTCTGGAAACAAATGTAGGTTATCTAGGCGTTTACAGGGCTTATGGCCTGTCATTGGCTGGGTTAAGTGGCCACTTGGCGTACTACAACATTCCCCATTCCGAAGACGATTTCAATATATAGTGGTTCCAAAATTTGACATATATATGGTTATTAGATGATGGGCGGAATGGGGAATGTTGTAGTACGTCAAGTGGCCACTTAACCCAGCCAATGACAGGTCATAAGCCCTGTAAACGCCTAGATAACCCTCATTCGTTTCCAGAGTTTCTCTGTCTCTATTGGGATATCAATAATATCAAATAAATAATTAATTACGTTAGAAACACTTACTTAGTACTCGATCATTCTATTATATGAAAGTAACATGATCAGTCTTACGCTTCACTGCCAGTCCAAGGTATCTATTGGGGCATAGTGGTATCGCATTTGGCTACTGTGGATGATGTCGCTGGCGCTGGTTCAATTTTTGTGTGGGTTTAACATGAAATATTTATTAAAATGTGGTTCATATTGTATAACTACCAATTATTTATTTTTCTCCTGACCGGTTTCGGAACAACGCGCGAATTGTAGCACCAGTCCAGAGAAGCTATCTAATCATTTGTATCAAGAATGAGATCATTAGGGTTAGAATTAATTTAAAGAAAAAATATCAAGAAAAGTCTACCAGAAAACATTAGAAAAGTGTAATCATGGAGTTTTTACCGGAAAAACAGGAATATTTATCTTGTTTTTTATAGACACTCAAAAGAATGGTAAAAATCTCTTGGTCAGAAAACGTTACAGTTGATGAAGTACTTGGAATATCTTGAAAGAGCTTAGAAATACCACAGGAGAATTATTTTCCTTTGTTGAAGCCCCGTAAAGCGCTTTCTTGGGACCCATCTTTAATATTAAATACTATATTTTCAAGCAAATACGTAAGAAACATGAAAAATGGAAAAAAATGGAGGGGAGAACAAAGAACATAGCGATACCTCAGTCCCAAAGTGTAACAACTCAAAAATCATAGTTCTGAGATAATTTTGAAACAATATGTTGGGCATGTTTAATTCCATGCTGTACATCTTTATTTTGTTAGTTTTAATATTGATTTTTTTATATAATTATAGGGGCCACTTTAAGTGTGGTTGGGTGCACATAAAGAAATGAAAGATTACTAACAGTTTTTTAGTGCACATTTATTACACAGAAGTTCATACAATTGAGAACTTAACTATTTAAACTAAGATGGACATGAATTATGAAAATAGAAATGTACGAAATGAATTTAGATTGGCACGCAATTTGCGGCAAGAAATTTGTACAAAAGTAACTTGGAGTCACGATGAAGGCTAAAATGGTTCTCGTCGTTGTTCGGCAGCGTTCGGCGGAGTTCGGTAGATTTGCTTCGTCCCGCGACGCGCGCTTGACGTATTACTTCCGCCACATAATCTTAAAAAGTATATATATTTTTAGAATAAAGACTTTTTTAAATAATTTTTACAATATATAATGAAGAAGTTTTCAGAGGTTTTCACAGGATTTTCGTAGTTGTTACAGTCTGGAACTTAAAAAATTGTGATATTAGTAAAATGTAAAAAAAAAATATTTTTTTAAATATTTGCGATTTTACCTATTTTGGCGAATGTTATCAGTTCCATACAATAATAATTAGAAATATGATACAATAATATTAATTAAAACTGGCTAGTATTAAAAACGTATAGGTAATTCTTAAGGATAGTAATCACTGTCAAGTTTTTTAATTTAATAGTAAATAAGTTACCATTTGTTACAATTTGTTACAGATATAAATATTTTAAATGTTTCCTTTAACTTAATTCGAATCTGCAAAATTTTGACTTGTTAAACTTTGGAACAGAGGTATTGTCATCATCACTGATTGATTTAAAAGTACTTACTCGTATACATGGTGTAACATAACTCGTAGTACAAGCCGAACACTAGTGAATCTATATCATATTTGTAGTCGAATGTGTATTATACCTTTTTAATCTGAGCTTAAAAAAAATCCTTTTCTTCTCATAAAAACTTGGCAGTATGGCAGATTAAGTAAAAATTTTAAAATTCTTATTAAAATGCAGTTTTTTTATTGATAGTATAAATTTGACTAAATAAGGGTGAGATAAGGCTGAGATAAGCATTATCGACAAAATTAAGGAAGGTCTATTACGATGGTTCGGTCATAGAGAGCGAATAGATGATGAAAGAACGGCTAAAAAAATATATGTGATGCGACTGCGCCTGGAAGTAGAAGTCGAAGAAGGCCGAGAAAGACATGGCATGAGCCAAGTAAAACAATTGCTTGAAAGTGGGCATGTAAGAAGTCGGAATAATCAACGTGCGTGCATGAGAAGACGTATTAATGTGGAGGAAGCAAGAGAAGTGTGCCAGGACAGAGTGGTGTGGCGTTTTATCCTCTCTGCTTATCCCTTCGGAGAAATGGCGTCATGGTTAGTTAGTTAGTTAGTTAAATACATTATATTTGATAATAATTTGCAAAAATTTATCGAAAAAAAAAATACTTCGTAGAAAACTATGGGTCAAGTAAAAAAAAAATATTCTAAAAAATTGACTCCAAATATGACGTAGATTCACTGGTTTCCCGCTTGTACATCGAGTTTTGTTCCACCATGTATAGTTACGCTACACCGAAATGACGTAAAAGCTGAATCATTATTTAAACAGGATTGTGAAGAACTAAACACAGATGGTTCTCCGTAGGGGTAAACAGGGAGAATAGAATACCACGTCACTCTGTCCTGACATACTCATTTTGCTTCCTTCACATTCACACGTCTTTTAACGCATACACGCCAATGATTACGACTTTTCACAATATAAATTATTAGTTAATACAATCAATTCAGTGCCCTATGCACCATTGGGATCGGATAAAGGGAGAGAAGTAGTAGTAGTAGTAGTAATGCGAAAATACGCGTATCATTTTTCTCCGTTCTTTACTGAATAAAATCTCCCCTAGGCACTTGCGGCTATTATAAACAGAAATAAAAAGCTATTTATTATAAACTCATTTATTTAACGAATTTAGTTGAAGTTTTAAAGCTGTAAAAGGATTTACAAATTTTCCAAGAATTTCATCACAAAAACCCAAAGTACGCAATAAGTCTAAAAAAATAATTAATCAAAAATCTCTCTTGATAGCTTTAATAACTGAAAAGCTAAAAAGGTTTGTGGGTAAGTGCAAAGTAAAAATACACTCAAGTGGGATAAACTCCAGGAATTTAAAAAAGGATTTATTAAATTTGCTGTATTTTTGGGTCTCGGAATAGCATTTTGTAAAAGCCTAGAGAGTAGTGTGGACCATATTATATATTAAATATTTCAAAACTATTTTACATGTCTGGGCACCCACTGTTTTTTTTATCAGTGGTAAAACAAGTATTCAGGTAAAGTTTAAAGATAATATTCTAATTGGAAGACAGTGTTCAAAGGTATGTAATATTTAAAAAAAATCTGGCACTTCGAGGGTTGTTCTAAATTAAGTACAACTACCTGGGAAGTAGTAAATTAGTTTATTTCATAGTATATAATATTGATGATGAATGGTAATTAATTAAATCTAGATATTGGTTGTAAATCTTTGACACCTATCAAGAATATAGAGTCCGCTTGACGTGTTATGGTAGGTGACAAAGCCATATTTTCACAAAAGCCCAAAATAATCACTTGAATAAAAACACTCCTCACAAACAACCATTGATAGTTCTAATTTTTTCATCTCTTTAACACATTTTTCTTGGCATTTCTTGGAGACGTTGAGCATAGCCTTTTATTCCACCTAGGACATTGAAATTTTAGCACTTAACTACTATCAACTAAAGTAAAAAACTTAACGGGCGCCCTGAGGTGTAGGTAAAATTTAACATTTTTGGGCCACCCTACTAGAGAGCTTTTTAAAGTAGGTTTGTCTAAACGTTTGTTAACAAATAAAACTGACTGGTACTGAAGCGTAAGACTGATAATCTTACCTTCATGTAATAAATTGATTAAGATACCTGCGCTTGTTTCAATGCAGTGCCCCGTGCACCATTACGTGCGAATCAGGGAAATTAGTAGTAGTTGTAGTAGAAATTGGGCGGAAAGAAACAATAATATGAGAAGATGTGTAATTGTGGAGGAAGCGAGAGAAGTGTGCTAGGACATAGTGGTGTAGCGTTCTACCCTCTCTGCCTACGTGATGGCTAGTTTATGTAGTTAGAAAATATAATTTATATTTTTGACTCGTTTTAAACCTAGCCAAATGCGGGTATAAAAATTAATTAATAATTAATTAATTAGTCAGTACCTTTTAGGTTGGGCAGGGGTGGCAACGGGGGCGGAACTTAAACACAAAATTTGTAACCGGCCAACTTTGCAATTTTAATTTTATATTACTGCTTAAGAACGGCGGTATCGTGAGTTCAAAAATTAATGAAACTCTTTTTTGTGAAAACAATAACGCACAACACAGAAAAAAATTATTGTAAAAGGAATAAATAATGTATCCATTGAACTTGTTTAAAAAGGACTAAAGAAAGTAATTTCCAATGACGAATTATCAATTTTAGACTTATTATTCTTACTTTGAAGACAAATAAATAAATTCAGTCATAATATCTTTTATCTTTCTGATACAAGTATCAATACCATAATAATTTGTGCAATTTTTTGTATTTTTTTTTTTTTTTTTATATTTATTTATTTAATACATTATGGTTACGCTAAAAAATACATAATATTAGTAGTAATCATAGTAAGGTAAATTAAAAAATAAATCTAGGTATTTAAGTAAGCAAAAGAAGTGATTATAGTTGTTTGAATTAAATGTGTTTTTTTTAGTTTAAATTTAAATTTCTTAAAGACATTAATATTTTTTAGTTCATTGGGCAATTTATTAAAATACACGATGTCTTTATATTAGAAACTATTTTCGAAATTTTTTTCCATGAAATTTTGGAATTTTAATATTATTTTGGTATCTCATTGATAAATTAGATTCAAAGTGTTTTAATTGTTTTTTTTAAATAAATTTCCAAAATAGAATATTTGTTTATAGATTTTGGTCTATCGTTGACACACTAAACATTTTAAAGAGTAATTCTGTTAAGAATGTTGATGTTTTTTTTATATAACTTTTAAAATTAATATCTGCACCACTTAAACTGAATTAAAAATATTAATACTAGTTCTTTTTTTGTAATTACAGTATTTTTTTTAAACTGGGAATTAATAAATTGTTGATGGTTCATCAACTGTCTAATCTCACTCCCTAATTATTATGTCATACTATGTAATTACACCTACTTCACTTCTACCCTTTTGACAGCCCTGTTAGCAAAGCAGTCTATAGTAATTTTATTCCTTGCAATTTGTAACTGCCCCAAGCAGACATAGGAATTGCTAATTTGCTTTGAAAAGTTCAAAGTTAAGGGATACGTTATCCTCTCTAAAATGCCAATTTTTCCCTTATATCCTTATTCCCGCCAAAATAATTTATACCTTTTCGTAACAAGCCCGCAGTAATTACTTTTAGAACATGTTTTTAAAACATTTTTTAACATTTTTATAATATCCTCACAAAAGCTCAGAATGCTCGCTTGTTGAGTTTTGAGAATAAAGTGTCTGAGAAGGATTCTAGGCATTAGGTGGTTTGACTACATAACCAACGCTGAAGTTAGGAAACGGACGCAGCAACCTCTAATAACTGGAGTCGTGAAGATGCGGCGTTGAACTGGCTTGGGCATGTACTCCGGATGCCTCGGGAGAGCCTGAACCCGAGCTGCCTCTTCTTTATGCCTGCAGGATCCCGCCGTCCTGGCAGACCGTCGATGACCATCCTACGGATGTATTCGGCGGAGCTGATGGATGCGGGCCTGACGTGGGAGGAGAGAGCTGGCTGGTGACAGGGTCTCCTGGAGGGATCTAGTGATGTCCACATGCTCCACATAGGACCGAACGTGGCGAAAGAAGAAGACGAAATCTTATGAATTGACTTGGGGCACAAATAAATAAAGGCTACAAAAAGGTACTACATTTCTTTGAAATTCCATCCCAGAGCTATTATTCGTTTCTTCAAAGTATTCAATCCCTTATTTAAGGGTTGCCTAATTTCCATACATGCACCCCCTACTAACTGAGTACAAAACATAATACAATGTATTTCGCAATATATTATTCAGGATTCGGGGGCCTTATACTGGATTAATATGACTTGTACATAGCCCTTAAAACCAATAAGTTGTACATCTATATGATCCCCGCCCCCAAACAAATCAAAGTTAAATAACTCTGCGCGTTTTTTCAATATTTTAAGTTAATTGAGCATAAACCAAAGTCTTATTAAAAAAAATTAATTCTTATTTATTTTACATGTATTTATACTGAGAATAAATGTTTGTCCGCCTCGTAGTGAAGCGGTAGCGCGTTGGGCTGCCACGCATGAGGTCGCGGGTTCGATTCCATTTAGGGGTCAATATGAATTGCTTATTGCAATGTGATTTTCACATTAAAATATTTCATGTGTGATACCTTGGACTGGTGCTGATCGCGGACTGATCATCTTGCCTTCATGTTACCAGATCAATATTTACTGCACTTGGTATATCAATACAGTGCCCTATGTACCATTGGGATATGGAAAAGTAGTGTACTGAGAAAATCTAACCTACGATGAATATTTTTTTCGTTTTTTTTTTAGTAATATCCGCAATCTTTTTTTAAAAGGTTTAACGGGTAGTTGATGATGTTTTTTTTAGGGCTATTTAGATTTAAAATCCGTTATGTTAATTTAGTAATTTCCGTGGATAATTTTTATTAATTTAATCTGGCGAAAGCCAACAATTTTTAAGAAAGTGCGATACTCACGCATAGGCCCCCGAATCGAGTTTGGGTTGGGTTGATAAACGACCAATCTTACCTTCTTTGTAAGGCTCTCAGACTTCCACTTCCGGAAAAAGCTAAGCGTTTCCGGTTACAGCCCCTTAATTATTTTCATATACATCTTACTGCTTTGTAAATATACTAACCCATTTGTTTTCTAAATTACCTACTGAAAATTTACATGACAATAATGCTTAAAATATTTGCAAACATAAATTATTCGGATTTTTTTAAACCTACTCAAAGTTTATTCGATATGAAATTAAGTTATTTTAAAACTAAAACGTGATTAAAATTTCTCCAAATTGCGTTTTTTTTTAAACGTTATACAAGTATTTTAAACGATCAATAAATTAAATTTTATATTTAATTATTTTAATTTCACTTTTTTTCCTAGGCTTTATTTTCTTGCAAATAACTCACTTTAAGGTTTTTGTTAAAACTATTACTTTTATCCAACATTTTGGGTGTGTTCAAATACTTGTACACAAATCTGGATTTAAAACAAGACGGGAGTAGGTATATATTTCATTTTACATCCCTACAGAGATGATTTAGATTTTTTTTTCAAATTCAAGAATATGGATATTCGATCGTTTACAGTTCTTATGACCTGTCATTGGCAGGGTTAAGTGTCCATTTTATGTACTACAAGATTCCCCATTCCGCTTATTAGCGAATATCCACACCAGGTAACATTTATTTTTTTTGTATATATGTTACGAATCGAAAACCATTCACCAGCGCGTAACTATCAATGCAGAACGCTGAAGTTTGGGAACGGACGGATTGGGTCTCCTGGAGGGATTTAGTGCTATCCACATGCTCCACATAGGAGCAAGCGTGGTGAAACAAAGAGAAGAAGAATTCTTTTGTCGTTATAATTCATTTCCCTTTGATAAATTGTATCGTCAAATGTGTCATTTTATTTTCCCTACGTATTATTATTATTATTGTAGATTGTAGAACCTCCTTGCTTATACCATTGTTTAATTACATAACATCCCAGTATTTTGTTTTTTTCTAGTGACATAACATGATCCACGCCTTCTTCACTTCCACGCCTAGCACGCGTTTAATATTTAAGTTCTGTTAGTGCTAAAAGTAAAAGTCGTGGAAAGAATCTTATGAGAAAGTAAATAAGTCTTAGAGAAATTCATAATATCATGGCGTACACTAAAGTTATCGCTTCATAAACTTGCTAAGTTTTCTCGAAATTTGTCGTAGATCCAAGTTGCTTCGCGTCTCTATTTGATCCCATCAAGACAGTTTGGAAACAACTTATTTTATAAAACGAAATCCTTCTTCTGTTTTAGTTTAAACATTTTTTTAAGGCCTTTGTACGAGTGATTACGCTTGACCAAAAAATAATTAAATTAAAAAACACTGAAAAATTAACGTTAATTTTACTATGAAATTTATGTTAGAAGCACTCACTTTGTACTTATTCATTGTAAACTAGTTATTTAAATGAAACACTTTGTTTTAACTACTTTTTTATTAATCGAATTCCCGAACGGTTTCGAGGCAACCGTGTCGTATAATTTATACTTGTACCCTTAAAAAAGAGACACATATGTTGCCTCGAACCTGGTCGGGAGTTTAAGTAGTAAAAAAGTAGTTAAAAACAAAGTGTTTAATTTAAATACGAATTTTACAATTGGAAGTATAAAAAATGTCTAATATTTAAAATTAAAAAAAAGCTAACCGTGTACATCAAGTACAACACACCAAGCTCAGTGTATCTAAGCCATTTTTTACACGAAAGCAAGATGATCAGACTTACGCTTCAGTATCGTCCAAGGTTTTTATTTGAAATTTTGCATTGAAATAAGTATTTCATTTTGACCAAGTCAATAAATAAGAAAAAAAATTGTGTTGATGAGACAAAAAATTATAAAAATTTTCAAAAAGACTTCTAAACATTAGAAGATATAAGTCTACTATACAAGGTCGATACCAGCGTTTGTCTATAGTATTTTTGAATATACAAGGTCGAATAATGCTTTTATCGCCAATATAGAGATCACCAATATATCTTCCTGTAGATTTTATTAAAGCATGACGCAGATTATGAACAAATAAAGTTTTAACAACAAAAGTGAACGATACTTTCTACGTTTTTCACTCTTTAAATGCTAATTTTTATTGAGCGTCGATTCTTTGGTAACGTAGACGCAAGACGTTGAAAAGTCATTAAATCCTAAATAAAGCACAATTTATTTAATGAAAACGTTATTAACTTATTTATCGTCTTATATAGCGCACTCTCAATTTTTTTTTTTTATAATTCCTCACTTTCAAATTATGAAATAAGAACCTTATTCCAATTTCAAAAGTAATCAAAAAGACCCTCGTACAGGTAAAATAAAGGCTCATTAATTTAACAAACACCGCCTCGGGAGACATCTATCGAGATAATGGAAAGTTTCCCGCCAAATGACAGTGGCGGACGGCAGCATCCGGTCGGGGTGGAAGCGGAAGCGAGGCAGCGCCACCACGCGTTGACGGCGGGAAAATGCATTAATAACATGCGAGTGTGTTGGGAAATGAAAATAGAATTCTCATGATGCAACGTTATTAAATTAATTAAAGTATATAGGTACCTGGTTGTAATTACTTATAAATAATGATCGGGGTAGAAACTTACATACCCTACTACTGTTATTTGGGCCGACTCTGGTTGGTTTGGGTGATGGAAACAATAACAATTATAATACATAAGCCGAGACAGTGGTAGGGGTACAATGAAAAGCATTTGTTCGCGTACATAATCGTAAATTCATCCGTATTTTTATCACACTAACAATCTTAAAATCGCGGTTTAGCTTGTTAAAAAAATCGGTAGAGTTGGCTGGACTGAAAAAAGACTCAATAGTCTTTAAAGCAGTCTAGGGAAAGGGTGGGGCTTTCACCGTGTGTAGTTACCTACATAATCACGTTTATCATTTGATGATTTCAAAATGGGTGGTGGCCCAGTAGTAGCGTCGCTGTCTTAGAGTCCAAAGGTCCCCGGTTCAAATACACCGCTAAGATTTGATGTGTGTAATTTCGTATGTCAGTCAGCCACAGCTAAGTTACGTGTTAAATCTAAATATATTCGAAGATTTTACGGGTAGTTTGATCATGACCTAAACGTCAAGTAAGTAATCAAGATACGTCACTGTGCAGGTTAAAGAATTAATTAAATTTATAAGAAATAATATTAATAAATATATTTCACAAGCAAACTCCTGAATTTTCAACGTGTAGGTACATGAAAATATGTTTAATTCCAAGATATTTGCAAAACTAATTAAAAAACAATTATTTTTTTTCATAAATATGCAACAAGAGGTTCAAAAAATATAATATTAGAAAAGAAAAGAAAAACTATGTCACAGAATTGTCTAATGTATAGGGGCATTAAATATATGAGAAAATTAAAGATGAAATAAGAAATGAACAAAATGTAAAGTTATTTAGGGTTGAATGTACAAAATACATGTGTGAAAAATATTAGTGTAGGTATTATATTTTTTTTATTTTTTTATATTTTTTTTATTTCAATATATACATAAAAGAAAACAATACATGTCCTACTGAGTTGCCTACTGCAACTCGTCAGTAGGTGCATAAATACAAATTTAACTAAAAATAAAACTACACAATACATACCCTAGCGCACAAAAAAAAAAAAAATACATATAAATAAAAATACAATTCTAAAACTCAATATAATAATTCGCGCTCTAGCAACCAAAGTTCTCAGCACGCGTCTCTCTTTTAAGCTAGAAAAATTAATTCTTTTTTTAATACTTCTTGGTAGCATGTTACAGATTTTTGGTATACTGTACTGAAGTGTTCTCTTACCATACTTGTTATTATATTTAGGGAGAACTAATCCTTCAGCACTAGTAAAACGAGTATTGTAAACATGCACCGGTCTGTGTTTATACTCAGAGAGAGATGCGGGCTGAGATATTAATTTGGACCATAATAACGCCTTAACAGATAAAATATTTACAGACTTATATAATAAGGATATCGAAACATCGTGTCTCTGATAGTATAGATGTTTTTTAATTAATAATTTAACCATCGAATTTTGTAAAATTTTGAACGAATTTAATATTGGAATCACACGAAAAAGCCCAAGAAGTTATAGCATATCTTATAATTGATTTGGCCAGACATGATATTTCAATATGTACATTTTACCTACAACTGATCTAAGTCTATTGCATAGCTTTTGAATATGGCTAAATTTATGGCTAAATTGAAAAATGTATAATGGTAGGATAAGAATAGTGAAGAAAAAAAAAATAAGTGTAATGTAATAATATAAGTCTATG
>JAGVSP010004117.1:0-17502 GCA_022494985.1 Micrasema minimum
TTTTGATAGGATAAAAAATGATAAATTGGGTCTAGGATGGGTGTGACATTCCGGATGAATGCTCCTCTCCCTCGCTTACCAGAATCCAGGATTTAGTGTGCGGAGGCCGCCAAGCTTAATACCCTGGTTGCCATTGAGGCCTTCCCGGTGGACCGGCTTGTGAAGCTGCTCAACATTCTGGAGAAGAACCTCCGAGCCGCGAGTCGCATCTCCCCGTGAGGAGACCGGGTAAGTCTAACTAAATACTAATTGAGCCGTTCAGCAAAAATCACTAATTCAGACGAAAATTTTTGATGTGACTTCTATTCATGGAAAATATAATTAAGTTGAATGGGAAAAAGGAACTTTCTCCACTTATTTAGTAATGTAATTATACAAATTAAAATAATACACTTGAGTGAAGATTTGACCACTCTTTTTAGAACAATAAGAACAGGAACATTGATTATATCAAATCAGTGTATCAATAGTTAGTGATTTCTGCCTGAACGGCGATGATTATATTCATGCTGGATTTGTGTTATGATTGATACAGCAATCTTTTTATTTCAGTAATATTTTTCTTTTTATGTTTTTGCTTACTTAATCAGTATGTTGTGGAGGGCTCAAATACAAAACTGCCCACTGTCTGCTTGTCATTTTTTTTGATCTGCAGAATTTCTGAATCACTTTGACTTTTCATTTTCGTCGTTAATAATGATCCTTAAAAGCGTAAAATATTGCCATAAGACAAAAGTTATAAAAATTTTTATAACACCACTTCGGCATTGAGAAAAAACCGCGCATGGACAGTGTTTTTTGCATCTATACCCCTTACATGGTGTATTATTATAAAATATTTATTTGTCGTAAATAAAATGAACGAATATAGAGGGCTATTTGGTATTGCAGGACGACAGTGAAGACAGTAAGACTGATGTGGATGGAGACCACTCTGGAGCGGGTAATGTCAGCAGCAGACGCGTGCCACACCGCCTTTTACATCATGACGGCACCCAACATGCCCAAGAGAGTGGTCCTGGAAGACGTCATCGACAGAATAATCATGTTCACCAAATATCAACTCCACAACACCATTTACTGCTCCTTTGATCCCGTCTACAGTATACAGTCTACTTCAAAAAAGAAAGGTAACGACAAACATATTTCATTTCTCGTTGGAAAACGACGGCATGCAAAATACAAAATAGTCACCTGCAGATTTTTATGCTAAGTTTGGTATAACATTGAACGTTTGAATTTGGCAGTGGATCAACGTAAAAAGCGGTCCGGCCACAGCGGGCACAGCGCTCTGAACAAGGAGAAGGGTATTCACGAGCTGTACAGCCGGCAGCACGAGAGCGTGGCGCTGCTGGCTGAGCTGCTGGGCGGTGCCACGCTCACGGACTCCACTGTGCTGCACGCCAGCTCCATGGGTGTGTCGCCCTTCTTCGTGGAGAACGTCAGCGAGCTGCAGCTGTCGGCCCTCAAGCTCGTCACCACAGTAAGTTACTTATATTTTGAAATGAAAACTAAAAAAAAAAAAAAAAAACCACCGAAACATGTAGTCAATATATATGTATAAGTTTAAATTATACTGTATAACTAAGCACTTCTTTCACTATAGCACATTCATTTCGTAGTGTCATTGCAATGAATGTCTATACTTCCACCCAACAAGGTATTCATTAAAAAAAGAAAAAAGTATGTGTTGTAATATAAGATCCAGAAAACACTAGAATCATATGGAATCTTCTAGGCATTACCACTATGTAAAGGCATAGAAAAATCAGGCAAAATGATAAATCATTGATATTAAAATATAATTTGTGTATTAAATAAAATTCAAAAACATTGTTCTACAGTATACAGCATTATAATACATAAGTGAAATAAATCAATAAAAAATATACAAATTTATGTCAAAAAACCAAACTTTTAATTGAATATTATGTTACAATTTGACATTTCAACAGAGACGAGAAGTTTGGAAGAGAATTTGGATAACTAGGCGTTTACAGGGCTTATAACTTAGGTTTATAACCTGCCATTGGCTGGGTGGCCATGTTGTTTATGAATATTATGTTTCTTATGTCGTGTGATTTTGCGCAGATTTTCACAAAGTACGAGCAGCACCGGCGGCTCCTCCTGGACGACATATTGGCCTCCATAGCCCGGCTGCCCAGCACCAAGAGGAAACTCCGCTCTACCGGCCTCAACTCGGAGCAGCACATCCAGATGCTGACTGCCCTGGTGCTGCAGCTCATACAGTGCGTTGTGGTCCTGCCGGAGAACCTGGACAAGTCTGACAAGGAACAAGGTCCAAAGGGAACGAGGATAGCTCTATTAGCAAGATGTCACAGGTATGCGCCATTGCCTTGTGTAATGAGACAATTGGAAGGTATGAAGTTACAGATGTTATAAAGACTTATATTATACAAATAAATTATTATTCTCCAGGTTGACAAGGATGTACTTATTTATACGAAGTATGACCTCTGCAGTAAGCATTGGTGGAACGTTTTTGACATCTTTTTGAACAAGTGTCGTAGTCGATCCGAAGAAATTGACTTCAGGCCCCTTTTTGAAAATTTTGTTCATGATTTACTATCTACAGTAAATAAACCAGAATGGCCCGCCACCGAATTATTACTCAGTCTCTTGGGTACGATGTTGGTAAGCAAAATTATTCGTTTGTAATTTTTGCAATTTATTTTGGCAAATTTGCAGATTTGTTTGTAAAAAAGCCTTCTTTCTAGGTTAATTACACGTCAGATAAATCCATGGAAATGTCAGGTAAGATTGGCGTCTCTGGAATGGTTTGGGCTAGTATCCGCTAGGTTACGGAAAGGACACTGTGCAATCTCGAGGGAAACTTAGTACTATGGATCTTATTATTAGAGACATTAAAGCTGAGGAGGAAAAGGATGGAGTAACTGCAGATGTAAGAATCTTTATTCTCTATTCACATATTGATTTTACTTATATATACCTTACTTTAAGATGCTATAGCTACAAAAATAATTTGTTCTTTCCTTCCCAGAACTCAATCATGGCGGGTCTGGATCCGGATGAAGAGAGAATACAGTTCTTACAGAGGGTACTACTAGATTTTCTGGCAGTAAATGGACAAAGATAACAAGCTTGGGAATGTGCTAGACACTTCTATATTACTCAGTGGTATAAAGACTCCGTGGCTAAAAGAAAGGTCTTACGCAAATAAAAAAACCCACACCGCACAAAAGAAAGAAAAAACACAAGGATGATTCCAGCGATGAAGAATCAACCGATGCTGAAGATGAAATAGGACAGAATGTTTAAACATTCAGAAGGGAAGGATCTGATAAAAAAACGTGAAATTAGCGCAACTGAAAACGCAGATGTACCTACAGAATGTTAAGAAAGGCGGAAGGCTTTTTTACATTCAGAAAATTAGGCCGTTTAGGTATCACGGAGGCAGTCAAGTTCAAGTGATGCAATCATACATAGACTATGGTGGAGCTGCCTAACTGATAGCGCAGTATTTAGCTTCCAAGAGAAGTTTCTCACAGAGCTTTGATAGGTATCTGCAAAATGGTAGGTTTTTAAAACTAAATTTATTACCTATTGATCGGCCAGCTTTTGATAAACTTAAGCCCACAACAAACACTAACACAGTTTTATATGGCGCAGTCTACACAGTTTTCTGTGCATTCTGGAAAACGTCCCTTATAAAGCTTTTGCATGAAGGAACAGTGTTCTCCAGTCAGATTTAAGCGGACATGACAGTCAATGTTTTTTGATGTAAACGTTTTTTAAGTAGACATTGGTTTTTTGTATGCTTTGGTAAAAAAACCAATAACATATTACATTATTAGCTAAATATACAATTTCCTGTGAGCACATACGAAATAATTACCTCGCGTTTTCAAGAAATACACCAAACCCGTCGTTTGACAGAAGTTTGACCAGACTGCACAGTTTTCCTGAACAAGGAAACTGTGTAGTTTTCTGAACAAGAATCTGGTTCCATATAAAGCGGTTATTACCTCTCAACTTAGGTCCCTCACATTCCTAGACAAACCCAACCCATCGCAGGACATAATAACACATAATAATGATATTCCAGATCCTGCTGGTGCTGTGCGAGAACTCGATTGCCATCCGCACCCGCGCCATGAAGTGCCTGGCCATGATCGTGGAGGTGGACCCCGCTGTGCTGGGCCGCGGCGACATGACGGCCGGCGTGAACCGCTCCTTCCTGGACCAGTCCACGTCGGTGCGGGAGGCCGCCGTGGACCTGGTGGGCAAGTTCGTGCTCAGCCGTCCAGAGCTCATCGACAACTATTACTACATGCTCTCCTGCCGGATACTGGTGAGGGAATACTGTCCCTAGTAACACTTCCCTTGTGTCCGTTTCATACTATTCATTTCGGTATAATTATCAACCCAAAATTTTCTAACTATGATGTAGTTTGTTGTCCAATTTTTTTAAACTCATATCATATTTTATTTTTATTCTGTAGTTATAATTTTTACTAACAAAACTACCTGAAGATATTGGCAAAAAACATTACCACTGAAATATGTTGTTTTGTTTTCATTTCATGATGCAGTGTTTTTTTATTTCAAAAGCTCTACAAATAATTGTCAAAAATACAATATTAAGATAACTATGAAGCACCGTTTTCATGAAAAAATAACCTCAAACCACTTTTCTTTATTTTTTCCAGTATACCCACTACTTGATCTTTAATATATTTTTTTCTTCTACAAATTTGCTGTCTTTTATAATACATATCCTTGTTTGCCTTTCTCAGGATACGGGTGTCTCAGTGAGGAAAAGGGTAATTAAAATATTAAAAGACATCTGCATAGAGTGCCCGGAGTTCCCCAAAATACCGGAGATATGTGTCAAGATGATTCGGAGGGTGAATGACGAAGAGGGCATCCGGAAGCTGGTGATGGAAGTGTTCCAGAACATGTGGTTCAGCCCGTGCCCCGTGTCCTCCATTAACAGGCACGCGGACCCCACCTCCGACCCCCCTGACCAGAAAGGTGCTCAACATCACAGATGTTGTGCTGTCATCTAGAGACATCGGCTTGGAATGGTTTCAGCAGCTTCTCCAAAGTGTAAGTTCATCCTCTGTTATTTTTCAAATAATACTTCAACAACTTGACATATTTTCCGGGTGTTATTTATGAGATTTGTATTAATTGATTGTATTTATCCGCAGTTATTTAAACCAAAAGAAGACAAAGAAGATTCAACTAAAATTAACTTCAATCCTCCAAAAGCCCTCCTTCTCTCTTGTCAACAAATTGTAGATTGTCTAATAGAAAACCTTCTAAGGCTAGAAGAGAACACTATACCTGAAGGTATTTGAGATTATTCAACTATGTATGTGGCTCGATTAAATTATCCACTGGGGTTGAGTTTTTAATGAACATGCCTGTAATTCTTTTTAGGCGGTGCGCAGGAAAATGCTCAGCGATTAGTGGCATGTTTAAGCACATTACAATTATTTGCTAAAATAAGACCGCAACTTTTGGTCAACCACGCCCTCACACTTCAACCTTATCTTAGTTTAAAATGCCAAGTAAGTGTACTATATTTCTTACGTAGTAGTCGGTGAGTGACCAACGATAAACAAGTACTAATTGCATTTGTGTTTTCAGACGGCCAGCGACCAACAAATAATAAGCTGCGTGGCATCCACCTTAGAATTAGTCGTACCACTTATGGAACACCCCAGTGAACCATTCCTGGCTCAGCTGGAGGAGGATTCAGTCAAACTAATATTACAGCATGGCCAAATAGTTATAGGGAGTTGCCTGTCATGTTTAGGGTCCATTGTCAATAATGTAACCAAGAATTATAAACTTATTAGAGATGTCTTTCAAAAATATCACGGTAAGGATTATTTATATTTAAAACTAGTATTAATCTTTTTTTTTAAATGTCTATAATATTGTGATTATCTTCAGGTGTGCTAGTGCAGTGGAAGACGGGATGGATAAAAAATCCAGAAATGATGAGAACAACACACAGGCGGCCGCAGTTTCGGCGAGCGTTGTATATTGTCGGTCTACTTCTGAGGCATTTTGACTTTACCGACCTCAACGTTATTCTTGGACTTCCGGTAAGTCGTTTCTTATCAAAGAACAACTTACTGGTTATTCATTTATCAATGTTTGAATAAGTATTCAAGAATGTAGTTTCTCAATGTCAGAATATATGAATATTCAGTTTTATTCTTTGAAAAATACAATTTACAATATCGTTTTTAGAATGGCTCTAATAATAAATTATAAATTGCAGCCGGATATCAAAGACCAGGTGTTTCAAACAATGATGTTTTTTCTGAACCTGGACGATGAGGACTTCCAGGCGCACACGCTCAAGTCTGTCGGCTCCGTGTGTGTTCGCCACTACGAGTTCATGCTGCAGCCGGAGCTGAAGGAGTACTATCACTATCTGCTCACTTCTGACGTCACATCGCTGGACATGAAGGCCGAGGTGCTGAAGAACATCGAGATGTATTTATTGGAAGAGGAGCAGAGGATGATTAAGCAAGACAAAGAATGTGAGTAGTCATTGTAATCACTTTTATTCTACTAATCCTGCGTGTGGGTATTCGGTCTTAAAGACATTGCGTATCGTCGATGCATGTCAAATGTGATGGCCATGTGATTCTAAGCTCATTCTGATCTCAATTATCAAATCAATAATAATTACTGTCTTCATTTTTTTATGCATGAGAAATTAACAAAAAAAACTCTTGAATTATATTTTTCCTACTTTTCTTCATAAATTAAATTGTTTTTCTGTTCAGTCAATTTTTAACAGTGGTTACTATCGATTATTTTTATCTCAGAATGTGCTTCGATGCACACGATCCATATTTGATAGGCATCAATATTATGGCAGGCGAATGGTAAATTGTTTTGATGAAGAAAGTATAGCAGTTTGCAATGGTGAATGATAGAAAAATACAAGATGAAAAAAGTTCCTGATGATGGATACCTAAATACACATTAGTTAGAATGATAATTTTTTATTAAAGAAATGCACTTACTAACATTTTGTTACAGGGTCAAAGAGATCGAAACAAGAAAATCTAAAGGAGATGGGTGACGTGTCATCAGGTATGGCATCCACTGTCATCCAACTCTACCTCCGGGAAATTCTAGGGTCCTTTCTACACACGAGCACCGTGGTGCGGACAAGTGCTATGAAGGTCATACAACTTGTATTAGCGCAAGGTCTTGTTCACCCAGTTCAAGTGAGTTTTAAAAACAAAAATTAACCTTCGCTAATCGAATGTGTAATAAAAAAACACGGTGGTAATTGGATGGTAATTTATTTTTCCAGATTGTTCCTTATTTAGTTTCGATGAGCACAGATGTAGAAGTCACCGTTTCTCACACGGCTGACAAACAACTTCAAGAAATTGATAAGAAATATCCCGGATTCATACATATGAAATCACAACTTGGAATCAAATTATCGTACGAATTGCAAAAAATATTGCAATTTGGTCCCAAAAATTACGGAATCATTCGCGGATATAGGTAAATAATCTATACATCTTAAACTATTTTGAAATATTGTCTGTTACTCTGCCTTATTATTTAAGTATGTTACACATGATGTGTTTTCACTTCACAGAGTCAAGGAACAAGATGAATATCCAACAGCTTTAAATGGGTTTTTTATATTCACTTCTGCGAGTTACCAAACCCCAGAGGAGAGCGCTCGCTTTATCTATTTTGAAGCAATTTGATGAGCATGCGGTGAGTACTGTAGCATAAAACGGTTCTTTATGTAATTACATTACGTTTTCTAAACATTATTTATAATGTTTGTTGTTTACATCACAACCCCAAGTCTTTTAAAAAAAGCTCTCATTTATTTATGTAAAATGAAATCATACAAAGTAGTTTAGCCTCGAATTCCCGTTAAACTGTTAAGGCAGTATCATGGTACATGGCCGATTTTAATAAGATGGGAAAAAAACATAATTTTAGTGTTCTATTTGGCAGTGCTATACATAATAAAATAGTTATAAATATACTATTACTTCTTCTCTAAAAAGATTATCTTCTGCCACAATAATCACGGTATTGGTGACCCATATTTATTTGTTTCAATAAATAATACATAATTCTTATTCCTGAATTAATTGATTTAAAAATCAGATGTGTCAGTTAGTCTTTAAGTATGCCGCTCTTATAATTATTATGATTCTGGTATGAAGACATTTTCCCAAATATTATCCGCTACATTATGTAAAGCATTTACATCTTATAAAGTTTGAATTTATTTGTGATTTCAGAAAACTCCTCTGGCGCAAATGCTGTATTTATCAGACAACTTAGCATATTTCCCTTACCAGGGTTCAGGATGAACCTCTGTTTATAATTCACCATATTGATATTGTCATATCTACCTCAGGATCTAATTTGCTGCAACTTTTTCGAGAGGTAAACAAAAATATCACATCTTGGATAAAGTAATTCCTAAATATTATAAATGATGTCATCATCATTTGCGGCGCAACAACCCATTCTCATTGAGGGTCCCGATACTCCTTCGACCCATTGGTTAGACACGTATGTCAGTACAGTAAGGGTTTTGTCCTCCTCAAGAGAAGTGTCTCCAATGTGTGTGTGAATACCAAAGTATGATTTATTAGCAAGACTATTTATTTCCTGGCTGTTGTCGTTTTGGGTATGATTTAGTGATGGATGTTTTGTGTTTGGCAGGGCCTGATACCTCTGCAAGCGGTGCCGGGCGGAGCGGTGGACCCGGGGGTCCTGGAGGAGGAAGAGGAAGAGGAGGAGGACGCGGAGGCGCTGCTGGGCCGAGTGCCCCCAGATACGTTGTCCCTCCGCACGTGCCTGGCCACGGCGCAGGGCTGCCTGCTGCTGCTAGTCCTCAAGCAGCACCTCAAGGCCACCTATGGACTCACTGATGCGTACGTAAAGAAAATCATATTGTCGCTTTCATTGCTAAAATGCTTATCAAAATATTGCATTGGCAGTTTGTGATACTACGTGTATTTGACTATCCATAAAAAGAATCAGGCCAACACATGTTTCGATAAGCACATTAAAGCGTTCCTATGGTGACAGGGGAAGCCCTATGTCCAGCAGTGGACCTTCACAAGCTGAAATGATGATACCTATTGTTATTGAATTTGTAATACTGACATAATAATTATTGCATTCAGAAGACAAATTTACAAAATTTTCTGATATTTTTGCCATGGAAGTGACAATATCCAATTTTTATACCATTTCCTTAAGCTATAATTGGACAGTATTGTTAGAAATTAATATTGTACATATTTCAAATAAGTTTATGTCTGTTGGCTGTCCATAAATAAATAAAAATAAATAAGTTAATCAATTTAAATCGAAAAAGACTCGGGAATTTCAGGCTTAAAGTTTTATATTTAAAAAACAACGAGCCATTAGCTCCTGTACTAGCCTGGGAACATAACCGGGTGTGTAATAGAGGTGGGTTAAAGCGTTAAATTCCAAAAACGGTTTATAACTGATACGTTACCAGATTTTTAAACGACTACTGGTAAGCGTTACTATTTACTGGTTACGGCGTTTATGATTTCTGATAGTTGCTTCGAATTTGGTTATTTGGTAACGTTTAACCTATCACCATCTCTTTTCCACCGATTTATTATCATGTGTTAAAACGGGACGTAGGATAATAAATCACCAGTAACGGCAGTAACGCAAGCCTTATCCTTTTTCTTCGTGTTTATTCTTACAGGTTTAAAACGAGACGAAGGATAATAAATAGTGCATCCTTTTTTTTACTCACTATTTAGTCCGAGGGTTAGGTGAAACAGAAGCATAATAATGAATATAGTGAAAATCATGCAGTTAATACGTTAATAACGTTAATAGTAACGCTAGTCTTATCTTTTTTCTTCGTGTTTATTCTTCCAGGTTTAAACAGGACGGAGGATAATAAACGCTGCATCTCTTTTCTGCTTACTGTTTTTACCTAAGTGTTAGATGAAATAGAAGAGCGTTTATTGTTAACCACGCTTACCAGTTTATAACTACTAATAATTAATGTGGGGTTTGATAACGTCGTGAATTAACCGGTTAAGTTATATATTAGTCCACCTCTAGTGTGTAACCCCCTCAGCCCTATATCAAATATGGCTTTATTGATATTTTGTCTTTCCTTGCAGGAAAATATCCCAGTATTCGCCGTCTGAAGGAGCTAAAGTGTATGAGAAGGCAGTAAATAGAAAATCCAATACTAAATTCAGCCCAAAAGCAACAGTCACCAAACTGAGAGAAGCAGAAAGCACTAAAAGAACTCGATGAAGACGGAAGAAAAGATCTTATTAATCAGTATCTAGAGGTAAATAAACCGTGCATTCTTCTCACAAAATGTCTATACTGCTAGATTATTATTCAATGATTGTAATTCATGGTTGTTGGAAATTAGTTACAATAATTTAAATGATTTTTCCAGTTTAAGCAACTGATGCTCAAGTTTGACCCTGAAGAAGAAGAAGACGATGAAACGGTCCCCGCAGCCCCTGCGGCCACCCCCGCGGGGGCCCCGGCCGCGCCGCCCGCGCCCCTCGCCACGTAGTGGGGGGCCGCGCGCCGCACGGCCCGGAGATAAAGTGATATTTAGTGTGGGAACACTGAAGTAACCTAGTGTCGAGACGGTAGATTATATTGGATAAACTCGTATTTTGGACTGGGGGTGTGGTGTTGTATAGAATATTACGCGAGTGTTGTATAGAATTGTGTAGAGAATACTAGACCCAGTGAACATTGCGACCGCCTCGCTCCACGGATGGTTCGAGTGCTGTATCGTGGTTTTCATCTGTCGCTGTTCGTATTTTATTTATAATTTTCTAACGTAATTTTATTTAAGTTAATGAAGAAAAATCTAAAATGTATCGTCGTTATAGTACATATATTTCTACGCAATAATGCTTAGCTGTTCTCGGAATATTTATTTTCTTAATCAATATCGGCGAAGAATATTAACAACGTACGTCTTTATTGAAAGAGCGAATAATTATGGAAATTTTTATAGTGTGTCAGAGAAAAATGAATGTTAATTCCAATTGTTCCGAAGGATCAAATATATTTAGGAAATTATCAACAGAGACGGATAAATTGTGAAGACTTGTGGCAAAGTGGCATCGGGCCGTCGTAATAAATAGTATACATATATAGTTAAGACATACTAACTTCTAAGTGTTTTGTATGTATGTATATTCTTTATGTGAAGTTGAAAACATTGTCTAATCTTAATTTATTATGATGTATTTTTAATGTTATAGATAATATGTGTATTAAGTAAAACAGCGTATTCCACTTTATTCCCAAAGTCATGTTTTAATGTTCTCGTTTAGCGCCAGCTTTAAATCTACTATACTGCATTGTAAATAATCTCATCAATCTGGTTAATATTTGAATATAAAGGGAACTGCAAGTGAAGTAAGTTAATATGATTTGGACTTGTGTATATACACGCTATGAATAGAATTGATTTAGTTTTGCATGATGGTAATATTTGTTGAAGATTTAGATTGCGAGTAATTTGTGGATGCGCTGATCTCGCGAGCACTGATCACCTCGTCGTACTGCTAGTGTTGGAAATGGTTTAGCTCTAGTATTAGTGGAGTAAGGCACCTGTCGCCACTCGCCACTTGTCACAAATCTCCACTCTTCGGCCTGTTGCTGTTGCACTCTTCAACTACATGATAGTGACATTCTGCATTGGGTCTTCACGCCGTTTATACTACATGTAAATAAGTTCATATTTTCGTCTCAGACTTATTTCTGCAAGTTGAAAGTATGAATCCAGTCTCGAAAACTATTTCCGCTAGTTAATTAACATTTCGAAAGACTTTGGATATCATAAATATTTTTTTAAAGTTAGAAAGTATTTCAATGTATGCAAAATAATTGATTGTCCCTTAATGGTGGTATTTTGGTGTACAATTTAGTGCAATGTAAAGTAACTTGATGATTTTTTAAAAATAATCGAAGGTTTTGGAGGACCACTTTTTGTTTAATTTATGTTAACAAGTTTAGTTGAAACCGCATTATATTGCTGGACTTTTTTTATTTCCAGTTTAACTTTTCATATAATTATTATGAAACACGAGAATTGAGTGACAAAGGCTGTTTTCAGGATATATTTTATCCTAAGTGCAACAAGAATTAGAACAGATTGTAAATAAAAGCATTTATATCGTGTTGTTTTTCGATCGGAACAAATACTAGAAAAATAAATCATTTGAATAGTGAATTCAAAGCTGTGTTCGAGACTTCCATGGTGGCGTTGTCTACATCAGACAAGACAGTACATCTTGGCTAGTGACATGGACTGGCGATTCTGTGACTGAGGAGATAATGAAATATATTTGTGCTACACTGATCTTCTGTACGGGTCTTTACAGGACAGCAGTCTTTTGTTCTTTGTGTTGAACGGTGAGAAAGGAGTCATGTCCTAAGTCCACAGTGCCCGTAAATTCTGCAGTGTCA
Source organism: Micrasema minimum (assembly GCA_022494985.1). Classification (NCBI taxonomy): domain Eukaryota; kingdom Metazoa; phylum Arthropoda; class Insecta; order Trichoptera; family Brachycentridae; genus Micrasema; species Micrasema minimum. The sequence goes on from JAGVSP010004117.1 coordinate 12,514, forward strand.
GCTGACACCTTCCTAACAATTCTCTACTTGTGTGGAGATACCATCAAATGTGGCTAAATTCTATTCAGACTTTGGACGACATGCACCTACATTTGGATTTCCCTGAGTTTTCCAGCGAGGAATATATTACAAACATTTGGTCACACATACCAATGTATAAAATAAAAGATACATTATTAAAATGTAAGTAAATCATGATTCGTTAAGACTCAAATATCTTGAAGGTTAAAATATCTTATCTGTTACATACTTTCTTATCATCTAAATCTTTGTATAAAAATAATCCCCAAAGGAATAGTATTATTGTATTAACTTTATTGTTTCTACGCTAAAAATTGTTGACATTATTATTAACAGGTAAATTAAAAATTAATTCAATGATGATTGGATCCTGAACCATAAGTTTTGTCCCACACAATGTAATGTTCCAAATCATTACCAGACACACTGGGTCTTACACGTGCCAGAGCATTTTTAAAATCGTCAACGCTGACAGGTCTCACCTAAAACCAAATATTCATGGTATTATGTAAAACTTATAAACAATATCTTAAGTGTTTAATATTTATGGGAAAAATTATCATGAATCCTACTTATTTGAAAATAATGTGAAACTGAAATAATTTTATCATTTAATATTTTTTTAGTTCTGTGATATTTAAAAAATGGTTTTATATTAAATTATTTTGCCATTTTTATGAAACCTAGGTTTTATTTTTTAAATTTTGAAACCTATGTAAACTTTTGATATTTGCACCTATTTTAATTCGTAAATACTATTTTCAACGAAGCCTAAGAGGCCTGTGCTCGGAAATAGGATTCAAGTCGTGGCGGATTGAGGATTCGAACTGACGATCTCTAGACTCAAATTGTAATAACTGACCTGATCGCACTGAATGTTGGTAATTTGCGATAGGGGCACCGCTCTGATGGGGCCCAGAGCCGCCTCGGAGCAGAGCGAACGCATGTCGGCCCCGGAGAAGCCGTCTGCCAGCTGCGCCACCCGCTGCATGTCTTCCTCCGTCAGGGAGTGCCGCTCCGTGGACATGAGGCGATTCACAATTTGCTGTCGAGCCTGAAAATGTAACAGCACAATTTTATACTGATCAACATTTTAAATCACTTGCTTCAGAACACTGTTCTGAGGAAATCAATGTTTTTTGTTTTTAGTATGTTAAAAAGAGTGGTAAAATCTTCACTTTCAAAGTTTTACATTAAATTTATTTTATTTACTGTGATCAGCTGCATAGTTCCAATGTGAATTATAATAGCGGACTATCTTATTTAAAATTACTACAGTACAATCTTAACCTTTACATCTGGTAGAGGGATATACAATCTTTTAACTAATCTTCTTCTCGCTGCCTCATCGAGTTCGTGTGGTCTGTTAGTGGCCCCAATCACCAAAAACCGATCTTCATCGCCTAAAAAATTAAAAATCATATCAAATTATTTATTTAGATACTCGGCACAAAAAGATAATTTTGAAAAATTTTAATATCTTGTATCTGTCTTTCTACCTGTGGCAGCACCATCTAATTGAACTAAAAATTCTGTTTTAATTCTCCTTGTTGCTTCGTGTTCTGCATCACTCCTCTGAGTTAGAAGAGAATCAATCTCATCAATAAACACAACCTGAAATAGCGTGAAATTATATTTAATAATCTAATAAATATATTATTGGATCAACCATATTTTGATTATACTTTAGGTGTAGGTATGTATATATATGTATTTGGGAGATATTTTGCGGCAAGCCTTGAAATAAAATTAAAAACTGCTAGAGTTCTTTTGGCTCTGGGAAACATTTGCAATACTAAATAATAATAAAGACATACTAACAGCGGGTTGGTGACACCTAGCTACAGCAAACAATGCCCGAACCATCTTCTCACCATCACCAATCCACTTGGAAGTCAGTGAAGATGCGCTGATACTAAAGAATGTTGCGCAACACTGTGAGGCGATACATTTACCTGCAAATTTCATATGTACATCTTAGTTACATAAAACTAGCTTCAGGGTGATTAAAACTTTTCTTTAGTCTTTAGAGAATGGTTTTGTGAGGTGCAATAAGTAACCTTTGGTTGTAAATGTATATTGTAAGCACAAAACCATGCATTTTTCTTGAGTTTATATAAAATTTTGTTTGTAAACTTTAAAAAATTAGACAACTATTTTGGTGTATACTCTATAAATTAGCTGCTGAAGAATACTAATTGCGCTTTGCTAAACAGCCCTTAAATAACAGCTAAAAAACAGCATAAATTTGTTTCATTTTACTCAGGTGGTAATCCTAAATATATCCGCTTGACAATCATAATATACCTTACTCCTTCCATGCAATACTATTAAATATGACAGAAAAGAGATACACACTTTCTATGAAAACCATCGTTTAGTTACGATTCATATAACCTAAAGGACAGATGATATTAAAATATTATTTATTATCAGGTAATTCGTTTGTCGTTCTTTTGATTAATTTAAATGTCAACTATCTGAGTCTATTAAAGTACAAACTCCTTGATTTTAACACTATATTTTGATCCACCTAGAAAAATTAAACAAAATTCTAGGACCACCTAATACATTTATCTAACTTTCAATTTAAACTGCCTAAATAAATGTAACAGTAGATAAAATACGGTAATAACAAAAGTTTACCAATTAGAGTTTTCCCAGTTCCTGGTGGACCAAAGAGCAGGATCCCTTTAGGAGGTCTTCTTAGTCCAGTGAAGATGTCTGGCCTCAGGAGGGGCCACACCACGGCTTCCTGGATGGCTGTCTTAGCAAATTCCAAACCCGCTATGTCGTCCCATCCTGCAATGTGGAGGATAATCCACAATTTTATTGAAAGTAGTGATGACTGGACCCTTCCTTCCTTTCCGTATCCGTAATGAACATTTTATTACATGAAGGCAAGATGGCCAGTCTTACGCCTTGATCCAGGGTATTATAAATGAGATAGTATTGTGAAAATTCTCACTTAAATAAATATCCATATTGACATGGGAATTAAACCCAGGACCTCGTGCACAATAGATCAACGTGCTACCACTACGCCACGAGGCGGACAAAATTACAATTACCGAATGGTTTGTTGTTCAGTTTGAATCATTGGCCATCTTTAGATTAGCTTTACAAATATTTATACCTACTGAAGTTATAATAACATTGTATGATTTACCAATTGGAGCGCTTGAATCGATGATTTCACTTTTGATGAGTTCTACCATTTTGGGATCAATGTGTTTTAACCTTTCATCTTCTACTTCCTCACACTGCATTGGAACTTCTTCATTGCTAAAACAAATCAGTGTTTTTTTAATACACAACACATAGTCATTATGTGATTCTATGTAGAGAAAAGAAAAGAACTATAGAATCTATGAGTCAATATTAAAAAATGAAAATGATTTGAATGGCTTATGTACTAACAACACACTGTTAACTCTTTGAATTCTATTAATTTTACACTTTACATTAATTTTTAATTTAATCCCATAAATACAAAAATGTGATATCCTCCTCAAAATCACTATCGGAATCACTAGAATACTCATACATATTTATTGAGTCGTTGACTCGACTGAGCACAGTGAAGTTAAATTAACGAATGGTCAATAAAAACGACAAAAGAGCCTTCAACACACCACAGCAATGTAAACACTAGCCGCCACAACAGAACACACCCCAACACAACACAACAGTACAGTATAACTTCAGTATTATAATATAATGGAAAATTAGTAACATAATATTATTATTCAAAATAATAATAGAGCAGGCAGCTATAAGCTGGTACATGCATTTCATTTTTTTGTCTTTTAAGCCAAGAATATTGTTGCCAATATATAGTGAATTTTTTTTAAAAAATAGTTTTTAAAACTTACCCAGTTGCAAGAGGAGGAATAAATTTGCTCTGGACTGATCTCGTTGTGCCAAGACTACGTTTCACAACATTGTTTTCTGGGATTTGTTGATAATTTTGATGCGAGTTTCCATACTTCTTTTTATTTTGTATCATTAGTTCAGAACGCGCCGTCCTAAATGCCGGTGGATTCACATTCGCGTTAGGGGGACTGTTAGAGTATGGCTCAGATTCCATAGCTTTTGGTTTATTAATGTTATTTGCGTGAAATATATTACTTGGCTTGAACACTGGTTTTGCCTGTACAGGATGGATTGTTCTCTTAACGTGATTTTCACTCTGTGGTCTAAGCGTAGCATTGTTAGGAAATTTCACCTTATTATTTTCCTTTACAATATTACTACATTGTGGCTGTTCAAAGCTATTGCTATTTATTGGTTCATTGTGTGCGTAATTTTTATTAAATGTGTTCTGTTTGATTTCTTCACGGACTGTTTCCTTTTTTTCCAAAAGTATACGCACATCAGCATCGGTGAAAGAGTGACTTACACAGGGTAGATTTTTGTTCAAATTACAGGATGTCTTTATTTCATCTTTTTTGTTTAGTATTTGTGATAGGGCATCAATGTTTGAAGAGCTGTAGAAATGTATTTGAATATTATAAGTAATGAAAATGTGTTACTTTAGAAAACTCTGTGTAATTTTAGTCTCATCCTATTTTAAATTTATTTTAGTGCCTGCTCAGAAGTTTTATTGATACAAAATAACTAATAACTTTCATTGATACCTTAACTTGCTTTTCCATGATGAACAATGTCTTGTTTGAGTTTTCCCTCTGATAAGTGAGTCGATGGGTCCCAACAAACTATTGACAGAATTTTCGTTAGAATTATCAGATTCAAAAAAAAAGCTTTTACTAATAAAAAAACTTTCACGTGGCAAAAAACAAAAAGGAAAGATTAAATGATTTTTTTTAACCCAAAGGGACATAAAAAATATGATTTAGGAGACAGAAAAATTATTTCGGGGATATTCGGGGAAACTGATCATTTTAAAAATAACCTCAAAATTTTAAAAGGGCAACATTTGGTTAAACCCAGTTGAGGTGACCTTTT
>JAGVSP010004118.1:0-18892 GCA_022494985.1 Micrasema minimum
CCGGAAACTATTAATCGGCCGATGATCTTTCGATCCAATTTAAGGTAATTTACTGATTATTTATATCGTGTCTACAACTCTACACCATTTCTGTTATTATTATTATTTTTTAATAATTTTTTTAAATCCTAAATATAAATAAAAAATATATATAAATGGTTGATAACACCTGTTTTAGTTTTAAGTTCCAGAAATATTATAGTGTAGACAGATCGTAGTGTTGTATATCTGTATACTTCACAACATTTTATGTTCGTTTAAAGAACACAACAGTATACATATACATGGAGTAAAAAACTCGTAGTACAAACAACCTGAAAACTGGTGAATCTAAATCATATTCGGAGTTGAATGTGTAACTTGGCTTTTGAATCTGAGATTCAAAAAAAAAATCTTGCCATAAAAGCTTTCATTAGCACCGCATATTAAGTAAAACAGCACAAATTCATATTAAAATGCTGTTTTTAATTTTCCGTTATTTATGGATAGTATCAATTTGATTAAATACATGATATTTGATAACAATTTGCAAAAATTTATCGAAAAAAAATCAACCTCATATTCAATTTATTTTCTTGAAAACTATGGTCAAATCAACAAATTTTACTCTACAAAATCGACTCTAAATATTATGTAGATTCCCCGGTTTCCCGCTTGTACACCGAGTTTTGTTACAGCATCCTACAACAAGAACTATTGTTTTTTTCTTTATTTAAAAAAAAAAAACATTTCTTTTTTATAATTATGTACAAACTCATTCTCAAAAATAAGTTTTCTTCGTTACTACTATTTCACTGTTTATTACTTTAATGAATTTCGTAAAAGGCAATTGTGTCGTTTATAAATAAACTCATTGGCGATATTTTTTTCAACTTCAAATTACTAGCAGTAATACCTTTTTTTTTCTGCATTATCTTACGTGTACGAAAAAACCGCTTATTGTGTACAATAGTGTGCTGTTGTAAGATAAGTTGTTCTTTAGTGGATCTTGTTCTTGTAAAATTTTTGTTTGTTGTTTTACTGTGTGGTGTGTGAGTATTGAGTATACTTACATGCGTAGGTGAAGGTAAAGATGTTCACATCGCCTGTCTACAAAATATAGTGTAACATTTTCGTTATAGAAATGTAAAATATATTATTCATCATACTATAAGCGTCCTTGAGCTTCGTGAATCTTAAAATACATAAAGGCATTTTTTACGTGAATTATATGAACTAATTATTATTTCAATCCAGTGTTAACCACTTTTGATGTATGGAGGTAATAGCAATCATTTTATGATCGTAATTAGCCACTTTATAATGAATCTAACCATTTCGTAAATGGCAATTTACCGCCATATTCGATTAAAATAAACGCTGGCCGTTTTAAACACATATCTTGCTCCATCCATCAATCCCTTCACCTTTGATCTCTGCGCTCCTCTCGTATCTCTGCGCTGGTCCACTGTAGTGGATATAAGTAGTTACCCGTGGGTCAGGCAGTAATAAACATGTCTAAAACTTGTTTGCAAACGCTATGATTACCGTATTTCTAAACGCACCGAAGCACCTGATAAATCAAATGTTGAACTCTCGCTGAAATAATGTAACCTCTGCATTGTTCAACATCAGCTTCTTACTGGCTTGATCTTTAGCGTAAGTAGATAGCTTATTTTATTATTTTATAATGACTGCCCTCCGTAATTAATTTAAGAACTAACTAATCATTTTCATTTACCTTACGAAACGTCAATATAACTTGTGTATGAATTAAAATTCTAATTCAATAGAATTTACCTACCTAATTGAAAAATATATCTACTATAAGTAAATGTTATGCGCCAGCAAATTGCGATTATTTTTTATGATGTCACCCAGAAACTAAACAGAAACCTTCTGTGGTTGTGAGTCCATCGTCTTAGGCCCATAGCGCCACAGGAGCGGTTATGTTTATTTTGTCTATTTTTTTTCGAAGAATGTTGCACGAGGACTATAAGACGTATTAAGGGACTTACGTTCAGCGCAAAACATTTATCACTGGCAAACGAATTGACATTAAATAAATGTTGCTCTTAAATTTTGTCTTTTACTATTTTAAAAACGTGTATTATTTCCTTATTTATCCATATTACTAGACTATTAATAAACGCACATTTTTTTTCATACTTATAATTAAATCTCGCTAGATTGCCAAAATACCACCTGTGCGGTGGCGTCGCGTATCGCCTCCGTTGACACGAAGAATGAATGAAAAGGACCACATAAAACTATTTTGTTTAAAAAAAACTCCCTTAAATTTGTATAAAATATTTTTTCGCTGTCTAAGGTTTTATGAATGTAATTTTTCCAATCAAAAGACTAAAATTAAGTGTTAAAATAATGAGCTGCCGATTTACTTATATCATGCATATCTGAGGTGTTTTAATATTGACACCTGTCTCGTTAGTAATTATTGGCTTAATCAGAAGGTAATCGATTTAAAACTTAACGAAAGTGGTTCAGTCCACGCCCATTTCGCAGTTTTTTATACCGTTCGGCCAACTAACAACTGCCTTCTAATCAGTTACGTTTTTTTGACCGCAAACACTCTACGACCGACCCAAGATACAAGTTTCTCTTTCAATCTTCCCGGTGTAATTGGACCCGAAGTTTAATTTAAAACCACAATATTAATTTCGGTTTTTACTTTGTAGCAAAAACCACACTTCACTGCCTTTTCGGCGTCAAAATTGATTCATTCAAATTTACCTCGGTTCGTTTTCGTATTGAAATCACGCTATTTGTAGCAGTTCGTCTGATACGACACAATGAACGTAATAATATGGTCAAATAGTTCCGTCTATTAAAATTAGTCATAATTATTGTTATATTGTACAAATTACTAATTAACGTAATGTTAATCTGCGATAGTATTTAAAATAACGTGAAAAGCCTTAGTCCTAAATTTTTCTTAATAGTTCAGAAAGCAAACTCGATATATGATTACTATAAGTAGCACGAAATTTTAAATTTTATTTAATACCTTTGAATTACACTCACGATTTATTCATTAAAAATACTATGACCCTTATCAGGTCGGTATTTAGGCATCAGAGGTTCCGTTCGATAGATTTTGCTAGTAACATTTATTTAAGTAACCTTGATAAAGAATAAAGAAGAATCGTGTAATAATGATTTGAAATCGATTACGCGTGGGATGATTGCGTTTATCTGCCTATTTGGTTTTTACAAGTCATTGAACAGCCACGGCCATAACGCAATTACCAAGTAACATAATTCTCTGTCCTAGGATGTAACATAATTATGTAGGCTTTGGCAACCATATGGTAATGAAATATTTTACTCTAGACTGGCACGAGGTGCGCGGGAAACGGGTAGGTATGTATTTTAAGGTCAGTTTTTTTTTCATCATTCCACATCTTCGAAAAATAATTTCAGAGAACTGTCATTCCATACTTGAAAAATATTACCATAGCTAGGTGTCTAGTTACCCACTGCGTCATCAATAGGCGTCTACGTCATCAGTAGACATCTACATCACACGTTTCGTGTATTGGCCTAAGTGCTGGAGTCTTTAGACGGTGGAATTTGATAATAAGTGGTGTTATGAAATTAACCCTAGGAAGCTTATATTTTTAAAAAATTTGTATGGAAACGTGTCTTCTAGTGAATTCTTATTCGATTTTTTAAAATGGAAACCCCCCTTATCCGCACCCAATGGTGCATAGGGCACTGAATTGGTACACCAAGTGCAGTGCATCTTGATCATTTTATTACATGAATGCAAGATGATCAGTCTTACGCTTCAGTACCAGTCCAAGGTATCACACATGAAGTATTAATATGAAAGGTCTCATGTGAATAAATATTTCATGCTGACCCCCTACGGGAATCGAACCCGCGACCTCAGGCACGGTAGCCAAATGCGCTACCACTATGCTACGAGGCGGACGATTTATTTACGAAGTTATTAATGTTTTCATCTTCATTTTTATGTACATTTAAGTCCATGTATGGTGTATGAAGGTAATTCTGAAATAAGTAAACTGCGACTCGGCCGAGTGTAAAATAGTAATTTATATAGTTTTGGTCCATAAAGCTCCTATCCTCTCTCTCTGTATGAACGGCAGTTAGTTCCACGGGGGAGGTAATAATTTGTAGCATGAAAAAGTTTTCCTCTTTATTTCATGAAGTATTTTCTACTATGCGGTGAGAGCCTCAAGAGAGAATTTTTTAAAGCTATACAGTTACAATTATTTAACATTTACAGAAAAATAGAGTCGCGGAACCAACTCATTCTCATTACTTTTGTATGTTTATACATAATGTATTTATTTGTGTTACATAAAGTGGTTAAATTTACAATTTGACATCTCAACAGAGACGAGAAATTTGGAAGGGAATATGGATATCTAGGCGTTTACAGGGCTTATGACCTGTCATTGGCTGGGTTAAGTGGCCACTTGATGTATTACAACATTCCCCATTTCACCTAGTATTTGATATCCATATCTGCCAATATACAATAAAATGGCGCGACGCTTTACATGTGAACACTCTCTGTCATCCATTGAGAAAATTGCTAAGCATTTTAGCAGAAACCTTTATGATTGCAAGTGAGATTCTTACCGAATTATATTACCTACTAGGAAACGCCTGAAGATTAATCTGTGGAATGGGGAATGTTGTAATACATCAAGTGGCCACTTAACCCAGCCAATGACAGGTCATAAGCCCTGTAAACGCCTAGATATCCATATTCCCTTCCAAATTTCTCGTCTCTGTTGAGATGTCAAATTGTAATTATTAGCCCGTAATGGGTGAAATCCAGTTTTTGTCTACAAGTATTTGGACACACTCAAAATGTTGGTTAAATTTATATTATGACTATTTTTATTGATGATTATTTTGTCAGGTTATCAATATTATTATCTTACAGTGTTAATTCAAACGCGTAATCATAAAAAATGCATGTTTTATTTTTGACGTTTACTGTCATCGACACTCACGGCAAAAAAAAACCGTTTCACCCGTTGATTGTTCCCATAAATATAATTTACCATACGTTACATCATTTTGCCTCCTAATAAGTTAACTTAATATACAATGCACATATATACATAATAATTATGAAGGTACATTGTATGTATTCATACATTACACAGAAATGTGTTAGGTTGTAATCATACATTTTCTAGTAAATAATTACAATTTCATACTTGTTTTATTCAATATTGACTTTGAACAATGTACATATGTATTGGCTGTGCACGTATAATATATGCGTATGTGTATGTGCGTGATAAACCCGTTTTTAATCGTGTTTGTTTTAATTATTTACGGTTTTATATTAAATTATTAGGTTTGAGGTTCAACGAAAAGCTATTAGTTACTAAGCAGCATTATTCTTAGAAATGAAAATGGATTTGCGGCTCAATGTTTTATGTGAATGAAGAAAAATAAAACTAAAAATCATCAAATCGGTTAATCGGATAATTAATAATCGAGATACGATAATTTAAAGTTTAGATTAGTATAAATTGATAAACGATAGGACTTATATCCACCGACTTCTGTTCTTTACTTTATATATTGTGATTATGGTGATTTTTTTCAATATTTGGTCATATCCGCTTTTCGTTTGGTAGTTAATTAAAATATGCATGTAAATAAAAGTTTTTTACATGATTCCAAATTATAATGCTAACCTCCATCAGTATGATTTATTAGAATGCTGATGATCAGTATGGTAAACACATGCAACTAATGCGCACTTTATATGGGAGAGAAAACTGTACAGTTATTGTTCAGCTTCTTGTCTCGTTTTCTGAGCAATGCCTTGTGAATTTCACATTTATACGGCACAGTTTAAACTGTCTGTAGGCATGCCCAATGCGCAACAGTTGGCGTCGACGTCTTAATGTTGCCCTACTACAATCTCTAAAGTCGCCCATCTTATCGATTTTTTGCAGATCTATCGATTTAGGGAAAATTCAACGAATCTACAGAAAATGTAAAACCGATTTTCCGATCTTTAAGCCTTTTAATTTTAAAGCATATATTTTAAGCAAAATTAGCGTACATACTTGCCCTAAATATATTGCCCTTTTCAAAAAAACTCAATTTTAATGTCATAATTCCCCAGATCTGGGGACTTTTCCTCAGAAATCATAACACTGAATGACAGTTAAACAGCAACGCGCATTCAACTACCCCAACTACCAATCAGCATATCCAAAATGGCCGCGGGTGATGCGCGCGCAGAAACTGTTTGCAACGTATGGTTTAGGGTTCAGTTTGAATCCGTACAGTTTCTCATCCAGTTTTCACTTTAAACAGGACAGTCGGCAGACGGCACAATCAACTGTACAGCTTTCTGTACCACGTAAAGTGCGCATAACGCGGACTTTAAACGGGAAAGAAAACTGCACAGTTTCTTGTTCAGAAAACTGTGCAGTCTGTCAAAAGACACGCTAAATATGTGTATTTTTAAAGCGATTGTAAGTTATTATTGTATCTTTGCTCACAGGAAGCTAATGTTGTAATTATGTTATTTGTTTTTTACGTTTTTAAAAGCATATACCAATATCTACTTAAACGTTTACATAAAAAAAAACATTAACTGTTATGTCAGCCAAACGTCGCGTCGGCCATACAGTTTTCGTTTTATACGGGACAGTTTTTATACTGCACAGGAAACTGTACAGTTTACTGTCCCGTATAAAGCTAGCTTAAGCCTTTCTTAAATAACCTGAAATGGGGAAATCCGATATCTTTGATGTTCTTCGAATTTTCGATTGCGCATTTCAACGTAAAACATATAAGCAACCTTGAAACCAATATCAGTATGATTTCTTCTACATCATATATCCTGTAGCGAATTTGGAGGTTTATATTGTAAACGATTTAAAATATATATATTAAAAATATATATTTTACCTTGTTGTATTACTTATATTAACTACTTACTATTATTATACCTTATACTACCTTTATTTACCCTACTATGTTAACTACTTATATTATGTATATTTTAGCGTAACCTCCCTCACCAAGCAAAAGAGCTTGTCTTTTTTATTGGTGAGGTATAGCGTTATGATTATATTGTATAATTATTGTGATATTAAGCTTTGTAAATTTGATTCAACGATGTATTAAATAAATAAATGTTAAATAATTAAAAAAATATATATATTAAAATATTATTAGAAAAAAAATTCCAGCAATAAAATTTTCGAAATGTTAAAAAATATTACAATATATACTTCTACTCTCCCTTATCTGCACCCAATAGTGCATAGAGAACTGCATTGGTACCTACACCGGTCACTAAATAAAATCATTTTTAGAAAATCTGTAGTTTTAAAAAAATAAATTATTTAGCTAATTAACAGGATAAAAAAAACCCTAATAAATTGGCATTGAATGCTTAAATTAAGAAATTGAGTAACTTATTAATGAAAACAAAATTAATAACTTTTGCCACAAAGCCGACGTTTTAAGAGTGTTTTCTCTCAGCGATGTGGACAATGTTGCAGTTTGAAGGGGGATCATCTCCAAAGTTCCATGCGGATACGTGAGATGAGCAGAGTGCGGGTGGAGAGGCGAGGCTGGCTCCTCAAGGTCGTTCCGCGTCCCCACAAACCACTTTCATACAAGATATATCTCGGAACCAGAACGCACACACACGGCCCCTGTACCTACATACATACACGCATAATTACATGTTCACTTCATCTCACCTGCATACACGGTGTTACATAGCGTGCAGAGCAATAACGAATTCTTTTTATCATTAGTTACTACCATCAGATCATTTGTTTTTTTCATTTTCACATGCTGTACGTTTATAATCTTAATTCAAGACCCAATAAATTTACGAACAATTTTTTTTTTCTTCGGAAAATGTTTTTTTTTTTGAAAATGAATTTAAAATGTAAAAGCCAATGATGGCGTATGTATAAATAATAATAAATAAATTATCATAAATTTATTTTTATACTGGATTACCTTTAATTTCACCTGTGTTAATAGGTTTGTGTATTAGAGTAATCGTTTGAAAACTTTTTTTTTAAATTTAAATTTTCATTGATAATTTTTCATTGCATTATTATATTATGTTTTTGAATGACTTTGGTAAATGTAGGCATTGAGATTGTTTTTTTTAATTTAAAAAAATAAATGTTTATATTCTTGTAAATTATACCTTCATTGACTTTAAATGTATCTACCCCATCATTAATGAGTTTCACCATTTTTTTATGTTATTTATATATTTATTAACTTAATACTTCATGTATAATTATATAGCATAAGAGTACAAAGGCGGGCCTATTGTTTTTAATCAATATCTTCCTACCAGCACTTAATTATTTTAGTGAAAAGCATTTTTATTGTACCGAGTAATAGTGCGGATATAAAGCCTAAATTTGCAAGGTTATGTGCAGCACAAAATATTATTAAATATGACATCGGGAAATGCAATAGAGGAAGGAAGGAAAACAATATGAAAGATGATGAATGAAGGACGTTTGAAAGGGTCTGAGAGAGATAGTAAAGCTTAACAATAAATTTAATAAAGCATTAAAATTACATTTATATAAACTTACATTTGTTATTATTATGAGAAAAGTAAAGCAATAGTAGTGAAGTAGCAAACTTTAAATGTAGTTTCGATTTTGATAATTCGTTTAAATTAAATTGTTGTGTTACTACGATTATCATTTTTTTAAAATTTTATTATTTTGTACATCGACTTTTCTTCCATCCCGTACTAGGGAGTATGAAAGTGATCGCAATATCAGATTCCTCGTGCACTCATTAAACGTTAATTTGCTTTTTTCATTTTCGTTTAATGGCCGCAATTTCGTTTTTTTAATTTTTCTTAATTTTAATTCAATACAACGGCCCGTTCTATAAATTATCAAAGTGATAAGTGTGAATAAATTATAATAATTTACTCATCAATTTATGGCTTCGTTTTCTCAGTGCCATTTATTGAGAATTGATTTATTGATAGCCATAATAGTTTATTGACGAATTTGACTTTATTTTTATTAATGCGTCTTTAATTTTATTATTTAACAGTGCAGCGATTAAAGCCTTTCTTTTTATTTTAGTGTGATATCAATTTGATGTTTATTTTCTCTTCTTTAAAGTATCTGGGAACTTGTGCTACTGTTTATGTATTTAAATTAATCGCCTTTATTGCTTTTTATTACCTACGACATTCCTACTTATCTATTTCTCAATTTAATTAATCCAATTTCTCCAATATAAAATGTAACACATGTATTACATAGGTATTATCAGGTTGCAATTCTTAGATTTTATTAAAATAAACTATTGATTAACAAATTTAGAGAAGTAGGTACTTTAAATAATCACTTTTGCAAAATGCATTATCAGATTACTTAAAAAACAGTAAATATTCGCATGAATCTCGATTGCCGACGCCTGGCATTTTAATCGAAACGATTATGATTTCAGAGATGCATGGAAAATTGCAATTAATGTGATTGTCTTCATGATGCGTTAAATATACGTTAAACTTATGATTATGTAAAAAATTTAAAAAGTAGTGGCTATTTTTAGCATAACTAATATGTCTTCTTTAATACGAATCCACTCTAGATGCAGTTAGCATTGTCATTCTGACATTTGTAAAATTCGTTCCACTTAGTTGCCCATCAGATAAGAAGGATGCCCTCGCCTTTTCTGCTCTCGATTAATTTGGACAATCCAGGGTACTATAAAGTGTTTTTGAAAACAGTCACCATCATTAGCATGGAGACATTTGGAAAGCAAGACGTTGTTTATGTTGATATTTATAAGTACAAACATCGTGGGTATACTGGCAAAAAACGCTAACTCGAAAATAAGCTGTTTGGATTTAATGATGCAGTATTGTTAAGTTTTTAAAGCTCTACAATCGGCAGAAACACAAATTTTGGATAACTTATAAAGCGCTTTTTTTCTGAAGTACCTAACCTAAAATCATATTTCCTTCTTTCTCTAAAATAAAAAGGAAATACTGCTATTAAACAATAAAAGTTTTCTAAGTATGAAAATTAATTACATGTTTGAAAAAAAGAGGAATAATTAAAGTTTCAACTCATAATGCAATGGAATAAAAAAAATTGAAAAAAATTGAAAAAAAAAACTTAAATGCTTGATTTCTCAAAACAGGTATATTAGAGTTAACGTTTTTTGCCAGTATACCCACGATATATTTATTGTATTGGAGTACCTATCTTCTACAATTACGTTTAAATAAATCGCATATATATACCTAATACCTACTCCTAGCACCTACATACTGTGCCATTAATTAACGCGATTCGCAGAGCTTTTACAAAATGTGCGTTAGTTACATAAGTGTGTTAGCAAGTGGCTTCTTGAATTCTATATGCATTAGGCTTATTTCTAATTAAATTTTCTAAATTTGTATCCACTTAATTATTACTATATTTTACTCTTATGAAGGAGATTATTCAGTGCATAAAATATCTTCGTTGCGCCTGCAAAATCCACTTTTTTTTGCGAATATTTATTTATTTAATATTCTAATGTTTTATTGAATATGCTATTGTTATAATACGCAATCCGACATAAAGTAATATTTTTTGTTTATTTGTTTTGTAACAAATGAAAGGCATTTTTGAAAAATATTATTTTTTCCTTTTCTTGAAAAATTGTATTTATTTATATTTTAATGTTATACACACAGTGCTATGTTTAGTACAAATTACCAAAGAATTTTCAAATTGAGGTAACATATAGAACATAACACCAATTACGTGGACAACACAATGTACAAGACAAATTTCTAAAGACGTGAAGTGAGCAAACAGTGGTTATGTTATGTCATGTGTATGTGTGTTGTTGTATGTGTGTGGAGTGTGGTGTATGTGTTGGGAAATCTGAATATTTAAGCGCAGGAGAGGATAAGTAAAGAGAAAGAGGATACCGGTTTAACTTATTTACATAACGGAATTTGCAGGCGTCACGACGATATGTGATAATTTAACCTCAGATTTTCATTTCTAGCCATCTTTCAAAACAAAGTAGTGTAAACAACATGCATGTTTTACTTTTATCTCAAAAAAATATCACTAAACCTCAAATAATATATATTTTTTAAATTATTGAAACTAAGCGGCTGTCTATCAGTTGCAGCATATCCAAGACATTTTCCGTCGCAAAACATTTAGAGATAATCTACAACATATCATTATGAGTAGTTACACAAATTCTTCGTTACTTAACATGACTTACACAAAAGTTAACAAAAACGGCATTCGACCTCTTGTGTCACCTGCTAAAAGGAAATAACAAATGGAACCGTTTAAGAATGCCCAAAGAATGTATTCAGCCGAGATAAATATAATTAACTTTTGCTGAAGAAAAATGACGTGAAGCTTTTGGTTTTCAGCGGAATTTTCGCACATAATCCACAAATTAAAAATAATGTATTTTTTAATGTATAATGATGTATATTTTTTCCTAGCGAAATAATAAAATCAGGAAAAGTGTGCCACTGTAGTACGAGGTCGTCTATTCAGAGACGGAAACTAAAGAGCTACGGATTACCACGTGTCGTGCTGACGTGATACAAGACACATACTTGGAAACAAATTACATCCCTTTGTTCCTTCTCTCAACTAACTTACCTAACTTACCTTACGACAAAGGCACTTCACAATCTTAACTCTTATTATTTTTCATCTTGTACGTTTTGCATTTAAACGTCGGCGTCTAGTCATCGCATAGCATAATACATCCCTACTTAAAGCTTGCTATATTTACATTATTGGAGACTGTCCAAGAGTTAAATAGACTTGAGTAGTTTTATGATGTTGTGTGACAGAATTACTGGATTACTTTTAGGATAAACTTTCATTAGTACCACAGATTAAGTAAAATTGCGCAAATTCATATTAAAATGCTGTTTTATTTATGGATAGTATTAATTTTACTGAATACATGATATTTGATAACAATATGCAAAAAATTATCAACAAAAAAAAAACAATTTTCTACTCAATTTTCTCGAAAACCAAGGGTCAAATCAAAAAAATATATTCTACAAAATCGAATCTAAATATTATGTAGATTCACAATGTACATTAAAATTTACTTTAATGTATATTTTTTATTGACATTACTTGGTGGAATTCCATGATTAAATAATTTGTATATAACTAATTAAAGTTGGATTTATATTTTTTATTGACATTACTTGGTGGAATTCCATGATAAAATTTTTAATATATTACTAATTAAAGTTAAATAAAAATACTTGGTACACTTCCACTTTTATTTATTTTGACCAGTTAGCGCTTTCACCCTGTAACGGGCATCTTCAGACTGGTAACATGTTGTACAAGACAAAAGTATAAATAGCAGTTTTTACAAAATAAATTTAGATACAATATGAGAGAAAGAAGAGACGAAATACAAAAACATGTGTTAAATGGCAGTAATGTAACAAAGTAGGTAATGGGGAACTGGAGGGATAAGTTTTATTATATTGCACAAGGCAAAAACAATTTTATATAAGAAATCTAGAAAAACCAAAAATGTACATGAGTTAAAGAGAGTCAGTATGAGATAAAATGAGACAAAATTCAAAAACTATGTTAAATGGCTGTATTGTGAGAAGGTGTAGGTAATGGAAGGATAGGATTTTATTACAGGGATTATATTAGTGGGTTAAATAAAAATACTTGGTACACTTCCACTTTTTATTTTATTTGACCAGTTAGCGCTTTCACCCTGTAACGGGCATCCTCAGACTGTCTGAAGTCTTAAAATAAATTAAAATTTACCTTTATCGTGAGTAATTTTATTATGGTAGCCTTTATAATAATTTCTAATGTAACTGCAGGTGAAAATAATAATGAAGCAGTAAGGAATGTTATTTCGTCACTCTGACGTCACTTCGCAGTGTCACAGCTGTGGTACAATAACTAGTATAGCGCTGTAGGCAGACAATGGAATAGAATGGGTTACACAATGGACAATAGTTGTTACTTGTTACTTGTTACCCACCTGCCAGCCTCGCCTTACTTGCTCTAATGCGAAAAGTCATCCTTTTGTTAATCTCTAGTGGGGTTAGTAGTAGAGGTGGACTAATATATAACCTAACTGGTTAATTCACGACGTTATCAAACCCCACATTAATTATTAGTAGTTATAAACTGGCAAACGTGGTTAACAATTAACGCCCTTCTATTTCATCTAACACTTAGGTAAAAACAGTAAGCAGAAAAGAGATGCAGCGTTTATTATCCTCCGTCCTGTTTAAACCTGAAAAAATAAACACGAAGAAAAAGGATAAGACTAGCGTTACTATTAACGTTATTAACGTAACTGCATGATTTTCACTATATTCATTATTATGCTTCTGTTTTCACCTAACCCTCGGACTAAATAGTGAGTAAAAAAAGGGATGCACTATTTACTATCCTTCGTCTCGTTTTTAACCTGTAAGAATAAACACGAAGAAAAAGGATAAGGCTTGCGTTACTGCCGTTACTGGTGATTTATTATCCTACGTCCCGTTTTAACACATGATAATAAATCGGTGGAAAAGAGATGGTGATAGGTTAAACGTTACCAAATAACCAAATTCGAAGCAACTATCAGAAATCATAAACGCCGTTAATAGTAACGCTTACCAGTAGTCGTTAAAAATCTGGTAACGTATCAGTTATAACCGTTTTTGGAATTTAACGCTTTAACCCACCTCTAGTTAGTAGACCATACCGCCGCACGGACGCGACTGGGGGGACACCCTATACACCGTGTAACAAAACTCGATGTACAAGCGGGGAACCAGTGAATCTACATCATATTTGGAGTCGATTTTGTAGAATTTTTTTTTTTTTTTTATTTCACCCATAATTTTCGAGAAAATTGAGCATGAAGTTGTTTTTTTTTTTTGACAAATTTTTGCAAATTGGTATAAAATATCATGTATTCAGTAAAATTAATACTATCCATAAATAAAACAAATAAAAAACAGCATTTTAATATTAATTTGTGCAATTTTACTTAATGTGCCGTAATAATGAAAAATTTTATGAGAAGAAAATTATTTTTTTTTAAAGCTCAGATTAAATAGTCACGTTACAAATTCGACTCCAATATGATGTAGATTCACCAGGGCCCGGATTGTACTACGAGTTTTGTTACTCCATTCATAATTAATACACTTTTCATGTATATATAACTGTTTACCAAACCACCTGAACGCTTATCATCGAATTACAATGATTTACAATTCATGTTTTTTTTCACTTTTCGTGATATTTTATTAGAATCAGTTAAATTTAATTGCTTACAAAGGCTGTAGGAGGTGCAAACCTTATTAAGATGCAGTACCGACCAGGCAAAAAGCCCAACATCCATTCTGACTGAAGTATTGAACTACGATTTTTGAATCCTGTTTGTATATATTTTGAATTTGAAATAGAAATCCTCGTTCGCTTACTCGATCCTTATCACGTTTTGTATTCTACGGAAAAAAGCTCCTTTTTACAAGATTTAGAAATATTTTTTTAGATGTAAGTTGCATTATTATTTGATATTATTGATATCTCAACAGAGACAGAGAAGCTCAGGAAACGAATGTGGGTTATCTAGGCGTTTACAGGGCTTATGACCTGTCATTGGCTGGGTTAAGTGGCCACTTGATGTATTACAACATTCCCCATTCCGCCCGTCATCTGACAACCATGTATGACAAATTTTTGAAACTTGTAGTATATATCTAAGTTTGTACAGAATAATCCACCTGCGAGTTGTGTTTTCGACAGATTTTTAAATATTTTTAATATTCTTTCCCTATAGTGACATCTATTGAGAATATAGTTAAAGCATTATTATTTGCCTATCTTATATTGTACAAGGTTTATATTTTCTTCAAAAGGGTACATGGCTTCTAATTAGCTTTACTTAGTGGATAATCTGATGTGGACCAAAGGGAGCTTTGCCGCGTTTGCTTTAGATGCTGAGGAATCCACGGAAAACTCGTCATGGCGAAGGCCGAGCATTGATGGACATCTTCCGATTAAGTTGAGGAGTTTTCGGCATTTTGTGTCCTGCTTTTATTTATTCCCCTAACTGTATCTAACTAACTAACTAACCATCACGCCATTTCCCCGAAGGGGTAGGCAGAGAGGATAGAACGCCACACCACTCTGTCCTGGCATACTTCTCTTGCTTCCTCCACATTCATACATCTTCTCATGCACGCACGTCGATTATTCCGACTTCTTACATGCCCAATGCCCACTTTCAAGCACTTGTTTTACTTGATCATGCCATGTCTTTCTCCAAACTGGCCTTCCTCGACTTTTACATCCTGGCACAGTCGCATCATTTTTTTTTTTTTGCCGTTCTTTCATCATCCATTCGCTCTACATGGTAACCAAGGTAAAAGACCTTTCTTAATTTTGTCGATAATGCTTATCTCAGCCTTGCATTCTGCTCTAATTTCAACATTAGTGTACCTATCATACATTGTTTTACGACACATTCGCTGAGAGATCGCATATCAACTGCATTCAATCTACTTTCATCCTTATTTTTCCAACTCCATACTTCGCTTCCATACATAAGGGTTGGTACTAGAACTCCATTATGCACTGCCAATTTAGCCTCTTTTGATAAGCACTTATTAGATACTACCGACTGTAAGGCACCATTAACTCTGTTACCGGCACTAACCCTCCTATCAATGTCCTTATCCTTATATTTCCATCACTACTGAACATGCTTCCCAGATATACAAATTCTTCCACCTGTTTCAAGCTATCGCCATTTACTATCAACTGTATCTATCATGTATGATACCACCTCTTGTGATCGTTTTGAATTTTCTGTTGTATTTAAAAAAATTATCGATATGGTTTCAATATCTTGAGGTCAGTTGCAAGCTCTAGATTAGAAGGTCTAGGCTCAAAACTTAGTATTATAAAATTTACAATAAAAATCCCAATTCCAACCCCAAGAGATCTATTGTTTTACATTACATAACGTTTATTTTTCTGCTTTTTTCAGGTAAAACAAATGGTCGGCAATTCGTTTCTGGAAAGATAATATATGGTGATTCACTAAAACGGTAGATATTATCAGAATTTGTAAGTATCTACCTTATGTACATACATAAGTTGTGCAGATGGGAGGATGCACGAGAGCTGGCGGCCGATCGCTTGGCCTGGAGGCAGTTTGTGGATTCCATATGCTCCACATAGGGAGCAGATATGGTATGGTGATGATGATGATATATATTATTTTTAAATTTTTATTCTGTAAATATTTATTTTGTTTTATATATGCAAGGTTTTGAACAAATATAAGTATTTAAATGCGTTTCTGAGATTTTTACATCTGCGCAATAACTCAGGTACCGTACTTTTACAAGAGTGGCCCTCTGGTATACAAACTATTATTGAAAAAATGGTAAAACGGTTTTTTTCTGACCACAGACAAGAACATTATAACTGTACATAATATATGTGTAAATAGATAAGCACGTTCGAAAATTTCACAGCGCGAACGGCCTAGATTGGAAAATAGAAATATTCTATCGTAACTATGATTAGTATAACAGTCAGAGATCATGGTTCGTTCTTGTGGCCCAGAAATGGGCGAATTTGAGCGCAGCCTGTAGCTCAATCACAGATAACTATCGACGTAGTTAAAAACGTGCTAATCACGTGCTAACGCTAACGATTTGAGCGATCACAATGACATACCGTTCAATACCGCGATCGCCGAGCCGAGCATTGACGATCTGAGCCGAGCGGAGCCTATCTACGCCATATCGCGGCCGTACGTCAAACGTCAAATCATCGCGCTTGTCGGATTTTTGAAGTTATACTTCTTTGCGCCCGTTAGACACTTTGGGGTGGGATGTTGGTCTTTAGGAGAAAATGGCGCTTAAGAGAAAATGGCGCCACAGTCACTGATGCTTGTATTGGTCTGACTTTGACAGTTGTCATTTCTTTTGTTTATTTACTTCTTACGCGTCATTTTAGCGAATTATCTTTTTAGAAAATACGCTATTGCAATGGCTTCGGTTTTTCTCCATGACTTAAAGATGAAAGAATGATTATAGAAGAAATAACTGATAATGATAATATAGGTGTATAATATAATAATGAAGTCACGTATAATATATTGAATATAAATATATTGAATAATATTGAAAAATGTCTTATATTTCATTTATATATCCTGTCTGTTTGTGTGCGTGAGTGGATGTATGAGAATGGCCAAAGAAGTATAACTTCCACCGTGTGGTCCGACGCACACCGATTTTTATTATGTCGACTGCTTTTCTCAATATTTGGCTTGCCGAAAACCGGCTAAATTATAATGAAGATTGAATGAATATATGTGCGAATAAGATATATCTCGGGAAATGGCTCGCGACTAGTATGCGCTCGTTTAATAATCCCGATCGATAACTTTTTAACGCGTGTTCCATTGTGATCGCGAAAACGTTAAACATCCATGGGTAAGAAATCGTTATCACGTCGCTTATTACCGAGTCGCTAGTGATCTGTGATCGAGCAACTGGGTGCTTAGCATAAACAAACATCGAGATCGAATTCATCTAAGGGCAATGATTTTCCATGCAAAGTTATGAGTTCGATCTCGATATGAGTTTATGCTAAGCACCCTGCTTCTAGGGCTATATTCCAAATACTTCCTATGGCCGGCAAGTTCCACTAGTATGCTATGACAAGCCGCGTACTTTCTCGTGAAATAAAATTACCGAAATTAAATACAGAGCAATGTAACGTGAGAAAATTACCGATGCGTGACTTTCTATTGGGTGATCGGTAATGGTAGGTTTTGTACTGCAGCGTTTGTTTTAGATGCCTCTAATTTTTAGTCTTCCAAAATTACCTTCATTGCAAAGTTATTCCCTAATCAAATCCAACCAAAAATGATTTTAATTTCAAAAGTTCACTCTTAATTTCATACAAAGTTAACTGAACTCCTTATTCAAATCTAACCAAAAATGATCTTTTTTTTTCAATATTTATGAAAATAACCTTTCTTTTAAAGTTTATTCTTATTTTTTTCCAACAACACGTAATATTTCCGTGACGTTACGGGACGTACCGTACCGTATTGCTTTTCGTGCTACATATAATTGTCCCAGTCAAATAAAATAATTTCGAAAACTATATTATTATAAAGTAACTAGCAAAAAATCGAAAGAAACGAAGAACTATTTTTTATTGAATTTTCAATATTCTTTTAGTTTTTCACTTAATTTTTGTTTGGTTTAATATAAGCTTCCCTGGACACCACTAAATAAGTTGAAAAAGTAATCAAAACTAATTTTAGTAGTATAAAAAATATCGGACTTAATTCGAGTAATAGCGAAATCTCCGTATTTTGACTGGGCTATTGTATGGAACACGGAAAATGGCAACATGGTATGGTACGTTCCGTCACTTCACGGATATGTGTGAATAGAGATCTTAATGCACATTTCCACTCTATTCAAATCATTTTAAAACAAAATGCCGCCTTTAAAACGCCTGCATCACGCCTGTTCTCCTCTATGGCTGCGAATCATGGCACCTTACCAGGGCCAAAATAGCAGACTTCTTAGTTTTAAGAACAGGTGTCTTAGATGAATATTAGGTGTGCGGTGGTTTAAATTTGTAAGGAACACAGAGGTGAGGCAACGGACACAGCAACCCTTGGTATCTACTGGCATCCGTCGAAGGCGTTTCGGCTGGCTAGGCCATATACTACGTACGCCTCCCGAGAACCTTAACCGTGCTTGCCTATTTTACCAGGCATCAGGTTCTCGGCGTCCTGGTCGTCCACTGTTGACGATGACGGTGGACTTGACTTGGAAGGAACCTTCGTATTT
>JAGVSP010004119.1:0-17919 GCA_022494985.1 Micrasema minimum
TTTTACTTTTCAACAAGAATTTCAGAGAAGTGACCTTCCATACTTGAAAAATACTGCCGTGTCTGAGGTGTCTAGTTACCCACTACGTCACTCACGTCATCAATAGGCATCTACGTCATCACTAGACATCTTCGTCACATGTTTCGTGTATTAGCCTAAGTGCCGGAGTCTTTAGACGGTGGGATTTGATAATAAGTGGTGTTATGAAATTAACCCTAGGGAGCGTATATTTTTAGAAAATTTGTATGGAAACTCCCCGCATAGTGAATTCTTGTTGGAAGTTTGTTTGCCTTAAATAAAGCTCTGTAGCTCAATCACAAATGATTATCGACGTGCTGCTTAAAAACGTGCTAAGCATTTGACCGATCACAATGAACATACGTTCATATCACGGTCGCGTTGCCAAGCACCATAGATGAAAGGCATACTTTGACAAATGTTTCGTTTTATTGCTTTCTCAAATTGATTTAAAGCAAATAAATGGCATGATAAATTGTGCACAAACAATTAAAACTCTATAAAACTAAATTATTTTACTTTACTTACAGTTTTGGCGTATTTTCCATATTGAAAGCGGTATTTAAACATTATTCGATACATATATTTTTGAATGCTTGTTGGAGCTATTATTTATCCACCTAAATTAGTCATTTAAAATGTAATTTACCTCATTTTTATGTATTTTTCAGGAGAATTCGGCTGTACTGAGGAAATATTGTCTATAGTGGCGATGTTGCAAGTTGAGAGTGTATATATCAAGCCAGCAGGCGGACAGCAAGCCATCAATGCTAAAATCATGAAGAGAAATGCATTCGAGGTATGCACAATACAAGCTGTATGCATTTTCATAATAATTCACCAAATCACAAAATTTTTAGTGCATGTAAAAAATTAGTTTTTCATATGAGCATATGAACTCCACAAACTGCCTCCAAGCCAGGCGATTGGCCGCCAGTTTTCGGGCATTATCCCTGGTCGGGTCTGCGTCCCGCGGCTCTGACGCTAACTGCCAACAGATTGTCAACAGCGGCCGCCGAGAACCTGATGCCTTGTAAAATAGGCAAGCGTGGTTGAGGCTCTCGGGAGCCATGCGTAGCAATGACATTTTATTTATTTATTCACGGACAAGTATTAAAAACATTTTTTTACACGAAATTTTTACAAAGACAAAAAAAAATATCAAGACAGAAATGAAATAAAATGCATTGTCTAACTGTCTAGTTAGATTCTTCAGCTTATGTATAAAGAAAGCCACCTTTAACTAACTAACTAACTAACCATCACGCCATTTCTCCGTAGGGGTAGGCAGAGAGGATAGAACGCCATACCACTCTGTCCTGACATACTTCCTTTGCTCCCTCCAATTTTGTGGATAATGCTTATCTCAGCCTTGCACTCTGCTCTAATTTGGACATTTGTACACCTATCATACATAGTCTTACCACACAGAGAGATGACATTTCAACAGCATTCAGTCTACTTTCATCCTTCTACCAACACCACGCTTCACTACCATACATAAGGGTTGGTACCAGAACTCCGTTGTGTACTGCCAATTTTGCTTCTTTTGATAAGTTATTATTTGCCACTTTCGATTTTAAGGCACCATTAACTCTGTTTCCGGCACTTTTAAACCAAAAATATTCAGATCTTGATGATCGATCACCCGGCTGATCATTCTGGGCAAAGGTGCCTGAGCACTATAATAGAGAAATATCACGTATTACCAAAACCGATGAAAATATTATGTAAAATTAATTTAGAAACATTAATATTATATTAATATTAAAATCAATATGGATGTTGTAAAACAATGTTTTCATTCATAATTTTCGAAACAAAATTGTTGAAAAATACCCGTTCATGAAAACGCAACACTATTTGTCGTGGCCCCCGTGACGTCATAATTCGGTCTCGCTTCTATGTTTCGCATTTTTTAGTTTCGTAGTAAACGTCAAGGACTACATGAATAGTGACGTAAAAGGGGCGTGGCCAACGCGGACTAGTGTTTTTGTTTGTTTTTTAGTTTTGAAAACTTCAAAATAATTTTAACCTGCTAAAAATTAAGAAAAAGAATTTTTTTAAATTTAATTAAAATTTAAAAAAATTAACATTTCTCCCTATCGGTCCTGTGATGACCAAGGAACAGCATTTAATTATTTTCTTGCCTGTGTCAAATAATTATTAAATTTAATTTCAAGGTTGGCGAGGGCGATTTGATAACTCTTCTGAACGTTTACGATGCGTTCAAAAAGCAGTTTGACTTGTCGGAATCCTCCGGCAACAAAAAGAGCCTGAAAAGTTGGTGTCAAAAGATGTTCCTAAATCATGACGCACTCAAAAAAGTGATGGATATCAGAAAAAGCCTAGGAAAGCTGGTAACGAAGAAGTTTGGAATTTCGTCTGATGAGAAAATGCTAGAAGGAGGTTTGTACATTGTATCTTTATGTATTAAATTTTTTTCTGACGTGATAACGTCAAATAAATCGATGAACGCCGGCTGCACACACGAAAAAGCATGACTCATTGTCATGTTCCGCCTGAGCCGAGTGTGCAAGCGAGAGCGCGGAACAAGCGATAGAGAGGCACGATCGGCCTAAGCGTTCGGTTTGTGACGCATCTATCTCTCTTCCACTCCATCGGCCGATGCGTCCGAGTAGAAGGGAGACAGCAGCAGCACACAAGCTACAAAGTGAAAGTGAAATTAACGAGTGCAAAAAAAATGATAATTTATGGAAAAAAAAATAATTTTCAATTAACTCCTGCTTTGTACTATATAAAATAATGATAGTGCAGTAATAATTTTTTTTTTTCAATATTTAGTAATAAGGACGTATTTAAAAATCCTTTAATAAAACAGCTCAAATACTACTTTTCTTATATCCGCACCCAATGGTGCATAGGGCACTGCATTGGCACACCAAGTGCAGTGTATATTGATCATTTTATTACATGAAGGTAGGATGATCAGTCATACGCTTCAGTACCAGTCCAAAGTATCACACATGAAATATTAGTATGAAAATCACACGTAAATAAATATTTCATGTTGACCCCCTACGGGAATCGAACCCGCGACCTCATGCAAGGTAGCTAAATGCGCTACCACTATGCTACGAGGCGGACACCTTCTTTATCCTATTGCATAACTTAAAATGAATGCGTGAATGCTATGAAGCGTAAGACTGATCATCCTACCTTCATGTAATAAAATGATCAAGATACACTGCACTTGGTGTATCATGCAGTGCCCTATGCACCATTAGGTGCAGATAGTATTACTACATCAAGTGGCCACTTAACCCAGCCAATGACAGGTCATAAGCCCTGTAAACGCCCAAATAATCCACATCCGTTTCCAGAGTTTCTCTGTCTCTGTTGGGATATCAATAATATCTAGTAGTATTTTACTTAATTTGATGAAAAGGGTTCTTCCCGATAGCATGAATATCCTTGAAAACGTTATAAATAGTATATTTTTACAATTCCAACGATATAAAACAAATGATCAAAAATGTTGTTATCATATATAAATTTATGTTTTAAAAACACGAAAATACGAATGATTTTTAACGCCCGTTATTGGTTAATGACGTCATACCCGTCTACCGTAAAAGGAGTGAAATTCATTCCGTAGTGAGCGCCTATATTGCTGTGATGTCACACCGCATGCGCGCCAAATGAAGGGATTTTGCGAGAGATTTGAAAAAGTGTTATTTCAAAACGCGCTAGAAAATTCATGACATTGTTAAAAAAAATTCAAAATCTCTTGATATTGTAATTTTCAATCATTTTTTAAAAATAAAAAATCAGGAAGGAAGAACCCAATTGTTATTCTCTTAAGGAAAAAATTGAAGATATTTGGACTCAATGCGCTTTATTTTTCAAAAAATATTTGTAGCCAAGATGGAAAGGATTCTTCGCTGCTTGAGTTCCGGCCTCTTCATGACAGCTGCCTTCCTTCACCACTCCGGCTGCTACCGTAGCCTCAAGGGGAACCACACGGACCTCCACATCAGTCCTAACAGCTGTCTCTACAACGCCCAGCAACCACAGTGGTAAGTTCTGTGTCTTCACTTTAGTTTTACTTATTTCAACTTCAGTCCAACGCTCATTCTATCCAATCCAATCTCCTGTGCTACAACCTGTTGAGGGTCCTGGCTGTCTCCAGGAAACGTCTCCACTCGCGTCTGTCTCCGGCTACTTCCTACCAGTTCCCAATGCCCAAGACTTTATTTATTTATCGTTTCATTACATTAATATTTTTTGCAGTTTGGAATGTTTATATTTCAGTTGCATGTATATATTATTTGAAAATGTTAACTTATTAATAATTAAACAATAACAATAGTAATAAAACTAAATTAAATTAATTCAATGACAGGGAAGCAAAATATAATAAAAATAAACAATAAGAAAAACAATAAACTGAACAAAAGTAAAGAATAGACATAAAAATACATAAACATAAGTAAATACATTGAAATTTTCTCATAAAATGCTTCTCTAAATCAAGATTGTGCTTTAAATAGATCTGCCACCTCTTCCCTACTCCCATGCATCAGCCAATCATGTATATTTATCTTAAATGTATTTAAATTTTTGGATGTCTTTATGTTTATTGGCAATATATTGAACCACCTTAATTTAGGTCTCCTGATACTCCTTCGACCCATCGATTTATAGATAAAGATCCTCTTAGGTGGTCGGATGTCCTCCATCCTAGCGACATGGCCTGCCCAGCGAGTCTTCCTATCTTGTGATGGGAGGCTCCTCGTATAGGACATACAACTCCTGGTTGTATCTGATATAAAGCATATTCGTCATAGAATCCTCCTCTCGAAAATGTCCAAGATCCTATCACTGTTTTTTGTTAAGGTCGTCCGTATGTTAGTAGTGGCCTACTAAGGATTTTGTCTCGTTACATTTTTCAATAACAATCTTTCAGTGATTTAATGATTTGCTAAAAAGCGACATCTATACGTAGAATGGAATGTGAGGTTATAGCTTTCTACTAAATAACTTTCAAAATTGGTCAACAGATGGCGATATCGGTGTTCATTTATTTATGTGAAACGTTTTTCTGACATTGCTTTACATCTTCGAACAAGAATTCATCCCATACTGAAAAATACTACCGTGTCTGAGGTGTCTAGTTACCCACTACGTCATCAATAGACATCTACGTCATCACTTTGACATCTATTATACATCACACGTTTCGTGTATTGGCCTAAGGGCCGGTTGTTTGATCAGAAGTTAAAGTTACGTCTTACTTTAGTTTAAAACAATCGTGGGTAAGAGTAAAAGTATAAGTTACTACTTCTTTTTCTTTTTGGCTTTTCACCACACTATGGGGTGTTCTAGCCAGTGTCAAGTTGTATATTATTCTTTATACATTTTTGGATATTTACATGTGTTAGTATTATATACAAAATTTAGTATGTTAGACTATAACTATAATGTACAACATTCACAACTTTAAACCATTAATTAGTAAAAATTTACACAAGGTTCTATTGTATACAAGTTTGTTGGGTGGGATAGGAGTTAGAACATTAGTAGGGAGTGGAACATTAAGTTCGGAAAGGTCAGATAGGAATTCAGGATAACAGTCGTTTATTGGGCATCCAAGAAAAACATGGTTCAAATCCTCGTCTCCAAGCTGACACTCGCACATGGCAGAATCCCGAACATGAATATCCGTGATAACCAAGGCAGCAGTGGCCAATGCGCATTCGACATATTTAGGTTGTCTCAAACTTGTTTAGCATTAATTTGGAGAACCAGGGTCTCTCTGTAACATTAGGCTTTAATTGGAACAATGAAAGCCCCACCCTTTCCCTAGACTGCTTTAAAGACTATTGAGTCTTTTTTCAGTCCAGCCAACTCTACCGATTTTTTCAACAAGCTAAACCGCGATTTTAAGATTGTTAGTGTGATAAAAATATGGATGAATTTACGATTATGTACGCGAACAAATGCTTTCATTGTACCCCTACCACCGTCTCGGCTTATGTATTATAATTGTCATTGTTTCCATCACCCAAACCAACCAGAGTCGGCCCAAATTAACAGTGGTAGGGATGTTAGTTTCTACCCCGATCATTATTTATTAGTAATTACAACCACCCGTGTAGAGACCGTATATCCCGCCTCGCCAGGCCCCCCATCCCAGATATCCACCCGTGCATCCGCGGTCAGGGTCTCAATGGAGGGGGGATTAGGGAAAAGAGGGAGGGGACAGAACGCATGTGTGCATCTCACACTATCATCCTATCATCCTATCTGGCAGACACTATTTCATACGTCCCCTGCCGTACCTTATCACAATACCTATCCAAAGACCATCCTATCCATTTAATTGGAACAGGTGGTTACCTTTAGTTCGGGAAGAGGACTCCCAATACTCCTGCCATGTGCGGAGTAGCTTCTCCTTCATCAAAACGAGGATATCGCCAAGTGGCAGAACATTTACGTAGGTCGGGTCCCCGGTATAAGTTACTTCAGAATGGGTTGTTTGACATCGGGTTTTAACTCAAGTTAAAAATTCTCTGGTTAATCTCGTTCCAAAACTAAATAATGATAATTTCTATGGAATGACACAAATTTCATAGTTTTTTTCTATGGCACAAATGTCACATTGATAGGTTGTGCGTGGCGTTTCGTGCGATCAGCTGTTAGATGGCCGCCATTTTTTTTAACTTATACTTTTACTTATACCCTCCAATATCGGCGGCTTAATTTTTTAATCAGTGAGCATACATTTTGACCACCGGCTAGGAGTAACTCGCGATCAAACAACTCACTTTTCAGTATTATTGAAAAACTTTTACTTTTACTTTAGATTGTTAATTTATACCACTGATCAAACAACCGGCCCTAAGTGCTGGCGCGGTGGAATTTGATAATAAGTAGTATATTTTTAGGCAATTTGTATGGAAACGCCTCTCATAGTGAATTCTTGTTTGAAAACTTTCATGGATGTTTTAAAAATTATGTAGATGTTCTGTTTTCGAAGTGTAGGTGTAAAATATCTGATCTTAATGGCAGAATTAAGGATTTTACACAATGTGTAAAGCTAAACTAACTAACTAACTAACCATCATGCCATTTCTCTGTAGGGGTATGCAGAAAGGATAGAACGCCATACCACTCTGTCCTGACATACTTCCTTTGCTTCTTCTTCCACATTCATACATCTTCTCATGCACATACGCCGATTATTCCGAGTTTTCACATGTCCACTTGTCGTACTTGGTCGTGCCATGTCTTTCTCGGCCTCTACATCCAGGCACACTTGCATTTAAACTTCTTTTAGCCGTTCTTTCATCACTCATTCGCTCCACATGACCAAACCATCGTAAACGCCCTTAATTTTGTCGATAATGCTTATCTCAGCCTTGCACTCTGCTCTAATTGGACATTTGTACACCTATCATACATAGTGTTACCACACATAGATCGCATTTCAACAGCATTCAGTCTACTTTCATCCTTCTTTTTCTAACACCACGCTTCACTTTAAAAACTTCTCTGGTTTCTCTGAAACAGCAAACAGACATGTCCCACCCACTCTATTCTAACTGTACTTGTGATTTGGGGTCGCTGGATCAAGATGTGTACATGGTTTAGAAATTCTTCATATTGTAAATTAATGTTTAATTTTATTCATTTAATTTTTTACAGGCTCCTATTTTGTGAAGTCCAAAGCTCTTCTGATAAGACGTATATGAAGGATATCGTTATAACAAGGAAGGAATGGCTGACAGAACTCGCACCACATTTTTATAGAGAAAATTAATTTCCTGTTTCTTTACTAATACTTAAATAAAGTTAAAAATAAAGTTTTTAAACACTTACTCTAGACTTTTCTTATTTATTTTCTTGGCGGCTTAATCTCATGAGGAATGCAGAGGTGAAGCAACGGACAAAGACACCATTGGTATTAATTAATATTAGGGTGTCTGAGCCATATAGTAAAACCCATGTCATGTGTAACAGCTCGTATCAAGATGCCCAGATCCCCCTGTCTATGTCGGGACCAGTCATCGAAAGGGTTGAAAGCTTCAAATACCTGGGAACGTACATGACAGAAAATGGCAGAATTCAGAAAGAACTGGGAGTGCGGCTTGGAGTAGCGGGCGCCGCTTTCAACAGTATGAAAGCTGTCTGGAGATCGGATGTTTACTCGGTTCAAACAAAATCCACCTGCATCACACCTGTTCTCCTCTATGGCTGCGTATCGTGGCACCTAACCAGGGCCCAAGACAGCAGACTTCTGAGTGCAGAGAATAGGTGTCTTAGAAGAATTTTAGGTGTGCGGTGGTTTGACTTTGTAAGGAACACAGAGGTGAGGCAACGGACACAGCAACCCTTGGTATCTACTGTCATCCGGTGAAGGCGTTTCGACTGGCTAGGCCATATACTACGCATGCCTCCCGAGAGCCGCCACCATGCTTGCCTATTTTACAAGGCATCAGGTTCTCGGCGTCCTGGTCGTCCACTGTTGACAATTCGTTGGCAGTTTGCACGGGAGCTGGCGGCCAATCGCTTGGCCTGGAGGCAGTTTGTGGGCTCCATATGCTCCACATAGGGAGCGGATATGGTATGATGATATACTACGAATGTCTCCCGAGAGCCTTAACATTCCTGACTTATTTCATAGCTTCTCGGCGTTATGGACATCCACTGCTAACAGTTCATCAGCACGACCCTTTGCGCTAAAAATGTAGCAAAAGCCAAAACTCATTTAGGTTAAAATGGCCTGTACGACATTGGTTGCTAGAAGGGTTGTTAAAGCCATTTTGGCCTAAATAAGTTGTGGCTTTTAATTTGTTTCTTTTGAGCAGTTCACGTCAGAAATATCACTTGGGGGCAGTTTATGGAATCCATATAATATGCTTCACATAGGGAG
Source organism: Micrasema minimum (assembly GCA_022494985.1). Lineage (NCBI taxonomy): Eukaryota > Metazoa > Arthropoda > Insecta > Trichoptera > Brachycentridae > Micrasema > Micrasema minimum. Next base: position 8,918 of record JAGVSP010004119.1, read on the forward strand.
TGGATATAACTCACTGAACATCACGCCATTTCTCCGTTGGGGTATGCAGAGAGGATAGAATGTCATACCACTCTGTCGTTGCACACTTCCCTCGGATTTATAACATGTCCACTTGCAAGTACATGTGGTAGGTACTTGATCATGCCATGTCTTTATCGCCCTTCCTCGGCTTCTACATCCAGGCACACTTGCATTATAACTTCTTTTAGCCATTCTTTCATCACTCATTCAATCCGCATGACCAAACCATCGTAAAAGCCCTATCTTAATTTTGTCCATAATTTCATTTTATATCCCTAGAGAGATGAGGTAGAATTCTATAAAATTCAGTCTTAATTACAAAAATGAAGTAATTTGCTAATAAATACTTAACTTCAATATCAATGAATAGATGGAGCTAATAACGCGCTGGTGAATGATTCTCGATTCGTAATACAAAAAATAAAAAATGTCACCTGGTGTGGATATTCGCTAATAAGTGGAATGGGGAATGTTGTAGTACATAAAGTGGCCACTTTACCCAGCCAATGACAGGTCATAAGCCCTGTAAACGCTCGAATATCCATATTCCTGAATTTGAAAGAACTCTACCTCATCTCTGTAGGGATATAAAATGAAATATATACCTACTCCCGTCTTGGGATAAATCGAGATTTGTGTTTGTACACCTTGAACATACCCAAAATGTTTGTCCATAATGCTTATCTCAGCCACGCTCTCTGCTCTAATTTCGACATTTGTACACCTTTAGTCAAACCAAACATTAACATTAAATTATATGTAAGGTAAAGTTACATCAACATAGGGTTTATTTATTTATTTATTTACAAAACCAACACAGTCGTTACAAGTGTAATAATATCAGATCTGGAACATTTGCTTGCATGACCAATAACGGGTTTTGAATAATAACAATTAAGTATATACACATATACATAGTGCCTAAGTAATAAAAAGGGATGGGAAAAGAGGGATGAGGAAGAATAGGAAATATTAAAAAAAAAAAAAAATTGGGGATTTTCAAGATGTTTGAACATAACCCATAAAAAATTTTAAAAAAGAAACATAATACATATAGGGTTATGTAAGGCTATTGATTTTTTTTTATCTCTCCGATAACCAAACCCGGAACCTCGTGAGTCGAGCGTTATGGATGGTAATATGGATATACAGGCATTTACAGGGTTTATTAGATAGACTGGGTTATTTGGCCACTTGATGTATTACAACGAAATGTTCCATTGTGAACACTCGCTTTGCCTCAAATATAAATTATTTACTTCCTAAAAGAAAAACAACGATAGCGCAGCGCCACTTCACATTTATTGGACCTAAGATATATAACCAAATGGACACACAAACCAAATTATTAACCGACTTCTCCAAGTACAGGGTCGGTGTCGTTAGTTGGATAAGTCTAATGGGTCGTGTATATATTGAAAATGCCTGCAAAAATATAGCTATGTAATGATTAAAATTTGGTATGCAAAAATATTGTTTTGTAAATTCTAAATTTGTGAAATTCAAACTTGGTTCTATTATACTAATTATGTAAATATTCAATTATGTTTAGTACTACAATGTGTTATGTATAATTACTACAATGCCCTGACTCGACACGGGCTATCTAGTGAGTCGAGGCCAGATCATTGGCATGGGTGTCGGTGAGTCGCCATCCCCATTGTGATTATCAAATGTGTGAAATGTAATAAATAAATAAACACCTATATATCCATATTCCCTTCTAAACATCTCTCCACACAGTCTGGGAAGCTTGTAAATGAATAAATTTACCCAAAAATAAAACAAAGATTCAGTAATGTCAATTTTTATTTTATTAAAAAATATGCAGATTTGATCACAGCCATATTTTACATAAATATCATTGATCTGTTAATTTCTCTTAACATAATAACAAAATTCCTTGCATTTAAAACTAATAGTAAGGTTACAATGACAAGTTATGTATGTTAAGGTTACATTAACAAAAAGTAAGGTTAGGTAACATTCACAACCCTGGACACCTAACCTTCGTCGACTTGACGAATATTGAATAACGAATACTCGGTATCTTTTTGCCCTGTTGCTCTATCACAGATCACTATCGACGCGGTAATAAGCGACGTGATAACGATTTCTTACCATGAATGTTTAACGTTTTCGCGATCACAATGGAACACGCGTTAAAAGTTATCGATCGGGATTATTAAACGAGCGCATCAAGTCGCGAGCCCTTTCCCGAGATATATATTCTTCGCACATATCTTCATTCAATCTTTCTCGAGTGCCGTATTGCATTTAGCCGGCGTTCAGCAAGCCAAATATTGAGAAAAGCAGTCGACATAATAAACAATCCGACACGCGCGTTGATTTTTGACGTTTGACTTTTGGCCGCGATATCGCGTGCCGAGCATTGCCGAACGTTGCCTCGGTAATTCTCGGCTCGGCGAACGTGGTATGAACGTATGTTCATTGTGATCGGTCAAATCGTTAGCGTTAGCACGTGGTTAGCACGTTTTTAACTACGTCGATAGTTATCTGTGATTGAGCTCCTGCACGACGATGATTATATTGTTATTTGTCAACTCAGAACTCGCCACAGTCTCTCGAGAAGCAAGACCATCCGATATGTAAGTACACAATTCTTCAAGATATTGTCAAGACTAATGGTTAGGTACAAATAAACCTGTCATTTTTGAGTATTCAAAACTTGTGCCTCACTAAATATTTTTAGTAAAAATTTTATCAAATTGTTACATATATGTGTCTAATAAATATAACAAAAACATGTGTTTAGTTAAATATATCCTTCTCGAAAAACAGTTCGTCGAATCGACGAATGCTTAGGTGTCCAGTAGCTCAAGCACAGATAACTATCGACGTAGTTAAAAGCGTGCTAATCACGTGCTAACGCTAACGATTTGAGCGATCACAACGACATACCGTTCAATACCGCGATCGCTGATCCGATCATTGACGATCTGAGCCGAGGGGAGCCGATCTACGCTATATCGCGGCCTTACGTCAAACGTCAAATCATCGCGCTTGTCGGATTTTTTATTATGTCGACTGCTTTTCTCAATATTTGGCTTGCCGAAAACCGGCTAAATTACAATAAAGATTGAATGAAGATTTGTGCGAATAAGATATATCTCGGGAAATGGCTCGCGACTAGTATGCGCTCGTTTAATAATCCCGATCGATAACTTTTAACGCGTGTTCCATTGTGATCGCGAAAACGTTAAACATCCATGGGTAAGAAATCGTTATCACGTCGCTTATTACCGAGTCGGTACTGATCTGTGATCGAGCAACAGGGTTAAGTTATGTAAGGTAATGTTACATTGGCATAAAGTTATGTAAGGTTAGGAGGCATTAACCTTAAGTTATGTAAGGTAAGGTTACATTAACATAGAGTTGTGTAAGGTTAGGTTACAATAATGTTTAATTGTGAATACAATATTTTTTGTCACACAAGCTAAATTACATCATTACAAGTATCTAAAGGTTAATTGAAGTTACAATTTACCATAAAAAATTACAAAATCGTTAAATATAAAACATATCAACCTGTTTTAAATGCTATTCGTAATATGTAATACCTAGATATTATATTGATAGTATTCAAAAATATTTTCTTTGACAGTAAAGTTTTTAGTTTTGTAAAGGTCTTTAAGAAATGTTAAACCCAAGATTTAAATGATTGTATCTCGCTTATTATTTATCCGATTTTCGAACAGATTACACTGAAGCTTCTGTGATTTTTTGTATAATTTTTCTGCATTCGCGGAAAAATTTGTGCAATAAAATTTGCACCCTTACCAAAACATTTATTGATGCTTTTTATTGTTATGTTAGAATATTTTTTGTTAGTCAGTTAAAAAGTCAGACGTTATTAAATTTATTTTACATCATAAGTGACGATAAATGCCAAATATTTTATGTTTTTGTATAACAAATCAAGATATACCTACATGGAATTACCAAATTCGCAGTACAACCCGAAAACTGATGAATCTACATCGTATTTGGAGTCGAATGTGTAAGTTTTGAATCTGAGCTCGAAAAAAAAAAATTTTTTTCTTCTCATAAACGCTTTCAAGAATTTGCTAAATTGTTCGTCTTACTAAATTTTCTAGAAAACTATGGGTCAAATAAAAATAAAAAAATTCAACAAAATCGACTCCAAATATTATGTAGATTCACTAGTTTCCTGCTTGTACATCGAGTTTTGTTACACCCAGTATATTTAAAAAAAATTCAATTGCAATGTACATTCAATGATATTAATTTTCATATATAAGCAAGCTATTTCATTCCGTCCGTTGTCATGTCCAGATTTAGGCAATTGTCTCAATTTCAACTTGTTAGAGGGAAACAGAATGATTAAAATGTATTAGATGGTGGAAGATAGATAGTTGTCTTTTTTTCACTGTAAAATACAAAAGGAACATACAATTTTGACAGCCCTCTTTGAAATAGTTTGTCTAGCTAACTTAACATGTCTTTAATTAATGCCCGCTGTATACGGGACAGTTTCTTGTTCAGAAAACTACACAGTTTCTTGTTCAGAAAACTGTGCAGTCTGTCAAACTTCTGTCAAAAGACACGCTAAATATGTGTATTATTGAAACGCGATTGTAAGTTATTATCGTATGTTTGCTCTCAGGAAATTGTATATTTAGCTAATAATGTAAATATGTTATTGGTTTTTTACGTATTTAAAAGCATACAATAAACCAATGTCTACTTAAACGTTTACATAAAAAACATTAACTGTCATGTCAGCTTAAATCTGACATAAGCACGCAGTTTTTTTAAACAGTTTTCGTTGTATACGGGACCGTTTTCAGACTGCATAGAAAACTGCGCAGAAAACTGTCCCGTATATATAGCGGCTTAACAGGTATTTAGCGTGTCTTTTGACAGACTGCACACTAACTGAAACATGAAACAGAATTATTAAAATGTATTAGATAGTGGAAGATAGATATAGTTGTCATTGTTTCACTGCAAAATACAAATGGAACATACAATTTTGACAGTTCTCTTTGAAATAGTTTGTCTAGCTAACTTAACATGTCTCTGATATGATATAATTTAGCGTGTCTTTTGACAGACTGCACACTAATTGAAACATGAAGTGGCAAATTATTAAAATGTATTAGATAGTGGAAGACAGATATAGTTGTCTTTGTTTCACTGCAAAATACAAAAGGAACATGTCTCTGTGATTAATAAAATCTGTTGAAAATAATCGTTACAGGCATTTGTTACAGGACTATCAACTAGTATTTGTAAATAGCTGTTTATTTGAATTCATTAATTTGATATCAATGACAAATGTGGTCATAAGTTTAGTATAGTACCTATATCTATCTGGAGATAGTTTATATTGGGTAAATATGAAATGTGTTATGAGAGTAGTGACATTGTTTTGGGTCAGGCTTGTTTATTTCACGGAATATCTACTCCTTGACCGACATTATAGAATTTAATCAAACTAATATTTGTTTATCTCAAAAATTTGCATACATTTTGTATCTAATAATAGACACTGTAACGAAAAAACATCACGTTTCAACTGGGTGTATTTTGAATACAGGGTGTTACAAAACTCGATGTACAAGCGGGAAACCAGTGAATCTACATCGTATTAAAAAAATCGAAAAAAAAAAAAATCAACTTCATACTCAATTTTCTCGAAATCTAAGGGTCTAATAAAAAAAATTATATTCTACAAAATCGACTCCAAATATGATGTAGATTCACTGGTTTCCCGCTTATACATCGAGTTTTGTACAACCTGTACAACATATTGTGTGAACAATGGCATTCGATCATTTGTTTTGATATTTTTATATGACAATAATTAAAACAATATTGGATTACCATCTCAACAGAGACGAGAAATTTGGTAGGAAATATGGATATCTAGGCGTTTACAGGGCTTAAGACCTGTCATTGGCTGGGTTAAGTGGCCGCTTGATGTAATTACAACATTCCCCATTTCGCCTAGTACCTATTCAATATCCATATCTGCCAATTATGAGAACTTCCGAAATTTGTCATAATATGTGGTTATCAGATGGGGAGTGTTGTAATACATCAAATGGCCTCTTAAGTGGCATGGGTGTAATCCAGTAATTTTGTCTTAAGTATTTTGTACACATTCAAAATGTTATTGATAATTTCACTTATTTTTAATAATCTCTAAGAGGCACTTAGAACATTTGCGAACTATGCCATTAAAATATTCCTACCTAGGTGCAAATGCAAGGAATTTAGTTTTTTAGTAATTCTGCAAATACGTCACACTTGCTAAGTATGAGGGTCCAGAACATATACATGGAGTAACAAAACTGTAGTACAACCCGAAAACTGGTGAATCTACATCATATTTGGAGTAGGATGTGTATCATTTTGAATTTGAATATAGCTTGAAAATATTTTTTTTTTCTTTTCATTAGTACCGCAGATTACGTAAAATTACACAAATTCATATTAAAATACTGTTTTTGACGTGATAACGTCTAATAAATCGATGAACGCCGGCTGCACACAAAAAGCATGACTCATTGTCCCGTTCCGCCTGAGCCGAGTGTGCAAGCGAGAGCGCGGAACAAGCGATAGAGAGGCACGATCGGCCTAAGCGGTCGGTTTGTGACGCATCTATCTCTCTTCCACTCCATCGGCCGATGCGTCCAAGTAGAAGGGAGACAGCAGCAGCACACAGAAAAAAAAATGTAATTTTCAATTAACTCCTGCTTTGTATTATATACAAAATAATTATAATTCAGTCATAATAATTCAATTCAATTCATAAAAGTATGCTATTTTTCATCAATGTTTTCTTATGACGTTATCACGTAGAATTATCGTCAGTAAACCGACTTTACAGACAACCAAAAGTTTTTTATTTGGATAGTATCAGTTTGACTAAATACACGATATTTGATAACAATTTGTAAATTATTGTCGAAAAAAAAAAAAACTTCGAACTCAATTTTCTCGAAAACTATGGGTCAAATAAAAAAAATTTACTCTACAAAATCGACTCCTAATATGATGTTGATTCACTAGTTTCCCGCTTGTACACCGAGTTTATTTTTTAACTTCGTTCGTTTAATAATAGTAACGACCGATGAGAAACGACAATTCAGGGGAGTTTTCCTGGCCGGGGCCGTCTCCCTCTAATACGGAGAAAAGTGCGAGTGGAAGAGAGACAAAGTCCCTTAGCTGTATAATAGGGATAATATTGTAGCAAGCTTCGGTGATCAATTTAAATTAAAAACAGTCATGAAACCATAAATATTTTTCCAAGTTTAACTACAGACTCCCGTGAAATATTTATTTACATGTGATTTTCATATTCATATTTCATGTGTCCTTGGACTGGTTCTGGAGCGTAAGACTGATCATCTTCCCTTCTCGATCAAGATACACTGTACTTGATGTACCAATGCAGTGCCCTATGCACCGTTGGGTGCGGATAAGGGAAAGTAGTAGTAGTTACCTGCATATTTTTTTCTGTAAATTTTAAATGATGGCCACTCGAAAATGAAGGAAAGCGGGCTTGTAAAAGCGCTATCTAGTCAAAAAAATTAAAAGTAATTAAATCATGGAATTCTTCGCCGCTAATCACATAATCTCTAGGTGCGATATTTTTCACTAAAAAGTTGCATATTTTAAAATGTGACTCGCGACTCGACTTTTAAAATCAAAAGTTATTGTTTTATAAATTAACAAGCAATACAATTTTATCTCACTTGAGAGGAACCTTCACTTTAGGAAAAACTTAAGACAATACAGTAGAACTTATTTATCATTTGGAGTATTGGGGTGAGTTATAAATTTAATCAATGTACTTGTAAATTAAAATTTTCTGAGAATGCAGAAAAATAAAAACGAAAAAATCACAAAAACATCGGTGTAATCCGTTTATCAACCGAATAATTAATAACAGAGATACAATCATTTAAAGTTTGATTTTTGTTAAGATTTTGTACGATACGTCACCGAATAAAAACTATAAATGATTGTATCTCGCTTATTGATTATTCGATTAACAAACGGATTGCACTGATGGTTTTGTGATTCTTTGTTTTATTTTTCTGCATTCACAGAAAGTTTTTGTTTACAAGCCCATTATTCGACAGTCATTAGTCATTAGTCTAACAAGTCTCGATTTTCTCCTGGGATTTAGCACTATGTAGAGCAAAGATTTTTTTTACATGTTCTAGATATCGACCAGATGCGTGTTTGTACCCCATTATTTTTTTGATATTTTATTTGTAAAAGGAGATATACATAAATGATTTAAAAAATTAAGACGATACAAACACGCATCTGGTCGATATCTAAAATGTGTGAAAAAATCATTGCTCTAATGTTGAATTCCGGGGAGAAAGTCGAGGAATACGTTTGTATGGGAAAGCGGCCACGAGTCACGGGGTGTAGAAGCTCATGAACTTCATGGCATGTCAATGATGAGCAAGCCCATACATGGGAGATGCGATAGTGCAAATCATATGAGAGGTTCTACTGTATTAGTTTTGTCTTTTTGCCGCTTAAGTCTATGAATATTTTTTATTTTATAAAATTATTGCTTGTATTCTTGACAATTTATCAGGAAATCACACAAACCCATGCATTTTCATTCGAGATAGCTTCAACAGATTACACGTATTTATACACCGTGTTACAAAACTCGATGCACAAGCGGAAAACCAGTCGATTTTGTAGAATAAAATATTTTGATTTGACCCATAGTTTTCGAGAAAATTCCTCCTGGATCTCTACCTTGTAGTGGTGAGGAGGCTTGAGTGTTTCGATGATGCACCGGACTATGTTGGCGGTAGTTTAACTGCCGGTAGGGGCTCCCAAGCCAAACGGACTGGTGTTGAGAAACCAGACGAAAAGAGATCCAAAGGCAGCCCATGCCTGAGTGGGTAGGCTACTTCTTAAACTATCCGATTACTAAACCCCCACAAAATGCCTCG
>JAGVSP010004120.1:0-18439 GCA_022494985.1 Micrasema minimum
TGATTACCTAGAATGATATAAATTTAAAAACAAAATACTCACCAGCATGGACTTAACAAACCAATTTAGGAAGACTATTCTTATACAACTAATTTGGGCGTCAATTGTCATATCGTTGCTATCGATGTTTGTGTAATGATCCATATTATACATTACTAATTGCACGGTTAAAGCATCGCCACCGACAATAGATAAAATCTATAAAAAATATACAAATTTTATGCAATTTAATACATTGTGATTACAAAAAATCATAGGTAATAACAACATCTTTTAGTCAAAATCCTTTTCCAAGATAATGAAATAACTTAGTGTTTATATAGACAAATAATTCAATAGTAATGTGTTTCATATCGTGGAAATTCGGTTTCACATAATGTAGTAATCTAGTCATCACTATTTTTCCAGAAGTAAGCTCTTTGGGAAAATGGTGAAGTAATGATTGACATTAATCTTATCCTTGACAGGAATAGTATTGCAGTTTAAAGGATAATCCTCGTCCTAACAGATTTTAGAGGTTACTATTTATTGAAGTTTGAGAACGTAGACTTATCTCTTGATTTATTGGATCTAGTGTGGGGACAACTTACCTGTTTATGTATGGTAACTGGATTGTGATCAATAACCCTGATGTCTTGCAGGGTGGCATTAACTTGGGTATAGGAGTTCTTCATGATAAGTCCTACTTTTAGTCCCGTGACAGCCATCAGTGCTAAAGATCGCTCTTCGGTAGCTATTTCAACTCCAACCTGTTCCATTACGATGTTTACCTTCAGACCAATCGTCTCCACATGGCCTCTTTTACTCATTCTTGATGCGATTTCTAAATAAAAGAAAAACATACATACGCGGTAATTAAAAATTAAAACAACACAGTATTTAAAAGGAAATTAATTAAATAAAATCTTTTCTTTTGCTGTTAATATAAAGACTCATTGATAAATTTGAGGCTTGATCAAGTACAATGAGTACTTGAAAGTGGACATGTGAAAAGTGTGTCAGAGTAATCAGCGTGCGTGCATGAGAATTATGAATGTAGAAGAAGTAAAAGAAGTGTGCCAGGACAGAGTGGTGTGGCGTTCTTTTTTCTCTGCCTACCCCATTAGTTCAAAAATTAGACGGTTAGTTAGTTATAACTCAAAAATCAATTATTATAAACAGTATGGTGACAATATCTAGAAAAATATCTTATTTTTGCCGTATTAATGTATTTTTAATTTACTCCAAAAAATAATTGCAACATTTCTAAGAAATGTTGTACTTACGAGTAACCTTCCCTGGTTTTGAAGTAGCTGATTCTTCATCCTCCAGGATGGTAGATAACGGTGTACCAGCAGAAGCCATATGGCCTTTAGAACCCTGAACTGCAGTCAATCTGGTCTAAAATCATTATTTAGTTGAATTAATGAAACATTTTATGTTAGGATTTATTAACCTACATACAATACTGAAAAGTTACTACATGGATAAACTGAACTGCTACAAAATTTTGTTATATTACTTTACATTTTATTGATGAAGTAAATATCTTTATTTTACAAAAAACAACATAAACAGTAAAAAATCTGGATCTAAAATCTAAAAATTATTGCCATCAAACATTACTTTTTACTATACATTCACTTACTTGATAATTAGTAGCAAGAGTTATCAACTGACGAATGCCTTCTTGATGCAATAGAAGTTGAAGAATTGTAAAGTCCAACTCAATTAACTGTTCTACGGATCCATAACGACTGTGGAAATCTGGACAAATCTTGTTCACCTGTAAAAGTTTAACAAGCTGACAAACACAACTAAATCTTATGCAACAAAACTTTGATTTTCCGATTGAATCGAAATCTGGTTATGAAAATAACCGACTAATTCAGACGTCATAACCGGTTATCGTTAAAATAAAATACATGACTTACATTGCTGTATTTAACTGAGAACAAGTAGGGTCTCAAATCTTCCTCCCCTCGCGGTGTTCGGACGAGATGAAGTGGATCTGACTTGGCAGAGCGGTACAGCATGAGATCTGCTCCCCCAAGGCGGACGCTTGCCTCTAGTGTTAGGGTTCGCTGCACGGCGTTCAGTTCTAGTGCATTTAAGGCAAAAAAAATCACACGGAATGGTTCCGCAACTGACGCCTTTCCTGGAGATTCTTTGGCCTTTTTCATAACGCACAGCGTGAATTCTAAAAACAAATTAAAGCTCGATAAAGTTAATCTATCACAAACAATTCAGATATTGTTAATCATACATAAATCTGGTTCGAATCCAGATTTTCCTCAAATCCAAATCCTGGGTGAACAAAAACAATGTAGAAATACATACAATACATATAAATTTCTTATAAATGAAAGTAGTTCAGTAAAGTAAATTAATTCTCAACTAGCAGATAACAGTCGGCTTCGCCGACTGTTAAATGCTAGCCCTGCGGGGCTTTTCGGCGCTTCCGCGCCTCGATTTTTGGTTGTTCCACCTTTAGTTGATTGGCTAAGGCCCTTTCTTATCACCTCCGTTTAGAACCTGATTATCGTAAATGTCCTACTAAATCGCAGTTAAGTTTGAGAATGCATTTCATCACCTCTGATTATCACCAAAATATTGTAAATCCCATTTAAAACGCCGCCGCCGCTAAACTTAGTCAGAGGTTTGTTCCCTTTTTTTGTTTGTAACAGTTATGACATCTCGACTCAAAATTTTAATGCATTGAAAAACAGTCAAAATGGAGATAATATGATGATAATCCAATATTTTATGTTGTTTTGGATTAGTATCACATTATAAAAACATAATAAAACTCGATTATAAGTAAAATAACGAAATGTCTTAAAACATTTTTGCCGGGTTGGATTTTTACAGTATTTGATAAGTAGTCCGGTAAAATTAGTTTTCTATATCCCACCCTCCTTGTAAAACGTATTTAAAAATGGCGTCGTATTTGATCGTTTGACAACTCAACTCAAATTTTTATTGGGTTGAAAATAGCTTAAAATGGAAATGTTACAATGTTAATCCAATTTTTTGTATTGTATTGGATTGGTATCATATTAAAAAAACATAATAAAACTCGATTCTAGCTTGCAAAGGGAAACATATTGAAATCATTGACAACACCGCTGCACTGTTGCCGGACGAAAGTGCTGACCAGCTAATCGGAGGATAGATTTGTCATTATTTCTGGGGTTTAATTGGGTTCGTTGTAAATATCGTTTAAATCTGGTAGCAAATTACAACCGACATTTAGTTATCCGGGTTTTAAACGGAGGTGATGAAACACCTCCCTAAAACTCCCAACCATTGATTAATTACTACATGTATTAATTAATCAAATATGGCATGATTGTAAGTAGGTACCTACTCTTAAGAACCGATGGAGATTATTTTTTCCGCAGACAACACCGAGATTTATTTTTTCGGCAGGTATCACTGATGTACACTACTATCATTTTTACGCTATTAATATTATAGATGAAACATTTTCACACATTCAGGGTACAATCTGTTTCCCTTTTTATGTGTCCAACTGTACCAAACAGCTTTTGAAAAACACTTTTGAGCATGTTTTTTTTTCAATATTAAAATAGTTCATGATATTGGGGAGATTCGCAGATTCAAATCGCCCATCCCTAATTACAAATATGGTAAAATAATAAATATTACAATAATTTAGCTTACCTCCCATTACGAAGTCAGCCTCAACTTCGGTTAATTGCACAAAGTCATCATCTAAAGCTTTAGATTTTTTATCAGTCTGTCTCTTTTTATTTTCTGCTGGGTCAAAATATTTCAAGAGTGATAAACTTGATGAGCGAGATTCACTTTGCTGAAAATAAAATATCGCAAAATTCTGAAAAGCTTGTACTAAAAGAAAGATTTTTAAAAAGTTTTGTACCTAAGAGAAAAAATTCTAGAGTTAGAGATACAAACCAAGAGAATAATTTATGGTGAATATACTGAAATCACCCTTTTAATAATGTAAAGTTTGTTTCAAATTTTAAAGTATTTTTATTTACGCACAAAATTTAAAATAAAATTAACAAGTATGTAATTTATTGACTGATTGTCTTTCAACACAAAAAGCTGGATACAACAATATTACGTTATTTTTGTAATTAGTATATTAACATAACTTAACAAAAATCCTACCTTAATGGGAATTGCTTGTTCATCCTTAGGGAATGGAACACTGACCAAAACTTCTATCAGTGTGATCAATCTGTGAAAATATTATTTCAATTAGATTTGTGTGCTTGGAAATACTATATTTGTTGCTACATTTTAGTGAGTATATTGTTTCCATTAGGTTTACCCCGTGCTGAACTGAAAATACTATAGCTAAACAGTATTTTACAAAGTAAAAATAAAAGGAAAGCTATTTAGGGCCGAAGATAAAACTATTTTGAAATACATTTTCACTATGGAGATTACAGGTAGAATGCTTGTTCTAATTCCTTTTCCTTTGAAGACAGACAGCATCGAACTACAGCTGAAGAAATAGAAGCATTTAGAGAAATCTTAGAAGATAAATAACCTGTCTTCGGAGACAGTGAACCCAATGTGCGGCAAGCGTCCGGTAATTTTGATTTTAGGAAGCCGAGGATCATCGGTGATCAGACATTTGTGTATCTCAATCTTGAGAGTTGTTGGCTGCAACAAGTGAAGAGGGGTGGCTGTATCTTGCATTATACTGGTCTTCCAGTCTTCGCCTTTCTCAGCTATCACCACCTAAAAAACATACAAAAAACTATTATTATGCATCATTAAAATTTATTTATACCTAACTAACTAACCATCATGCCATTTCTCCGAAGAGGTAGGCAGAGAGGATAGAACGCCACACCACTCTGTCCTGTATCAAGTATTTTTGTACTTGATCATGCCATGTCTTTCTCGGCCTTCCTCGATTTCTACATCCAGACACGCTCGCATCGTAAATCAAAAACTAAACAACTTTGGTAGAAAAAATAATGTTTTTTTTTATTTTTTTAAATAGAAACAATAAAAAATAAATTAAAAAATAAATATTGTTTTTGTTTCTCTTGAATGGATTAATGTTTATTTTAGATATAATTTTCATAATATTAAACATATTTTAACATGTATGTTTCTGTAGGTACTTGTAGCATTTTCCTTTGCACATATTATGTCACTAAACTTGGCAACTTTTTCCAGAGAAAATTTTTCTTTAGAAATACAAAAACAATACTTATTAAATTATTTTATCAGTCTGGGAATATAAAACTTACTTGTATTTCTGTGAATTCTAGATTAAATTTATCATAGGAGTGTTTTATGGCTTCCTGGAATATTTTTTCATCATCTGCGCCATCTCTAAAGAGTTGGCTAATGTCAAGGGATTTCTCAGATCTTGGGGCGGACATTATCTTGATGGCACCAAAGTTTACTACTGCACAAGATTCATTCCTATCAAATTTCAATAAATTATTACAATCACATTACAAACCAGATTTAATCAAATCAGAAACAGATTCATTTTATATCACAGTTCCTACAAGGGGAAATATCTGTTACAAAAACTGAAACCAAATGTATAATTATTGTAAATGTTTACTTTAGTATGTTTTTATTCAATTTTAATCAACTGATCATTATTTCATTTAATAAATCAATGTATTTATATTTACTCAGTATATATTCCGGAATGGGGCATGATCAAATAAGACGAACAGATGGCAATGTCAATATCAACAACTGTGTGTTGGCTGACGGCGTACTGGAGACCCAATGCTGATTGTTCCCTCAGATTAGACAGCCGACTTTCGGCGGCAGCCTGCAACCTAAAACAGAAACATGCTTATTAAATAATACAATACACGAATAAGATGTACATAAAGTATTTATGCAAGAAATTAAATATTATGAAAATATCATTTTTGCAGAATCTTTGAAACTGTCAACAGAGTGCATAATTTCCTCTATATTTTTATTTTCAAGAGTAAATCATTTTTTTGTGTTCTACTAAACTGAATTTGTAATTTTAAAGAATGCAAAATTTTATGTACTTACAACTAAAAAGAAAATAGTAATAACATAAAAGAGAAAAAAAATCATGAAAGATTTTTTTTTTTAACAATACTTACTGACTCAATGCTGAAGATTCTGCGGGTGGTTTAAATACTTCCACAATTTTTATGATAGTTTGAGCGTCATACACCATCTGTAGAGGCTGTGCTGATACTTTCACACGTTGACCACATTTACCATCTAAAGATGAGATATTTTAAGTGACAAAAAAATATATAGTTTCATCATAACACTTTTACAAAAATAGTATTTTCATTTAAATTGCTGATTGAGTTCTAACAGTATTCAAATGTAAAATGGTTTTACCAAGAGGATTGGTTTCGAACAAGACGTCTAGAAGACTTGTTCCTGCAGTAATCTGTTTAAATGTCACAAGACGTGGAATCATTCCTTTCTGTTCAACACCCGATACTGTGAACTCCTGCATTCGTACTACTACCCTGTAATAATAAGATAAAAACAACTATCAAACTTTGAAACAATGTCTACTATGAAAAATCACCAAAAAGATAATTTACAAAGAAATAACAACCCTATCTTACAACCATACTAATGTAAACTTTAAAAACATCTCTCAAAACAAAAATTATAATGTTGGTAAGAGTTTGATTATTATTTTTTATATGTTGGTAAACCTCACAAAATAAAATGAGTGTTATAAATGTTTATTCATTATATGGGTCAATACAAATTCAGTTTAAGATAAAATTATGGTGTATTACATGCCAGAAAAAAACATGGAATAAATTATGTCCAGTCATAGCATTTTAATAGTGTAAATTTGTATTCATTTAATTAATAATGTAATGATAGCTTGTGTTGTCAAATGGCGAGGAAATTAAAAAATTGTGTGTGACTAGAATGGGAACAGTTTATCAAGTAAAATAAGGATGTAATTAAAATGCATGCCTTTCATTATCGCTCTACAATTGTCAATATATCCACTTGTCGGATACAACAATAGACAGTGTTATTAATTTATAATAACATACGGCACCAAACATGGAACATAATGTACCTAACAAACAGGATTCGAATCAGCTACTTACAATAATTAATACTGACACTATTACCACAGATGGTAATCAGTTGAAAGTGTTACATTGTAATTTAAACTAAATTAATTAATTACAAGAAGTTTTACAGAAAAGCACCTCGTAATAAACATCGATTTTAAAGATTATAATACAGCGATGTTTTAAAAAATAAATACTGAATTCAGAAAAAAATAATATTAAAAAATGAGCATGGTTAGGTTAAAGACGACCGAGCCTTTATCTTTTCTATATTCGGTATTATGCTACTTCAATTCGAATTATTAAAGTAAAAATTTTAATAAAAAGCAGATATTGTGAGAGTGATTTTTACAATTTTGCAACTTTTTTGTCTGGAAATTTGGAAATAAGCCTCTATTTAGACTTTGCAGGTAATTCTGTATTCAACATTTTGAGTGTGTCCAAATACTTGTAGACAAAAACTGGATTTCACCCATTTTTATTAAATTTTTTTTTTTTTTTTTTTTTTTTCAGACTTTGCAGGTAATTCTGTATTCAACATTTTGAGTGTGTCCAAATACTTGTAGACAAAAACTGGATTTCACCCATTTTTTTTTTTTTTTTAACCACCTCAACAGGCTAGGAGGCCCAATTACAGAGGGGAACAACGTCACAAACACCCAGGCTTGAGAAAAATCACTTTTTGATTTTTTGAGTTCTCACCGGGAATCGAACCCGGAACCTCCGCATCGTGAGTCCAGCGTCTTAGCCATTACGCTACGGAGGCCGCCAATACGGGCTAATAATTACAATTTGACAACAGAGACGAGAAGTTTGGAAGGGAATATGGATATCTAGGCATTTACAGGGCTTATGACCTGTCATTGGCTTTTTAGGAAATAAGTTTATATACCTTATGGCGTTGGCGCTTGGTCTCTGCTCAAAGGAGGCCTGAACGTGGTTTAATCTAGAAGTTACAACATCGTTAACATCATCTGTCACATTAAGTACAAGACAGCCCAGAGTAAAGTGGCACTGGGTAGCCACAAATCCCACAGGCAAATGGGTAGGAGCAGTGTTTTCTTGGTAGTCAATAGCTTGATAAAGTTTGGACTTTTCATCGGGAGTCATTGCTTTCTCAAACTGTTTCACTGGAAAAAAAAATAAAAAAGTGTTAATATTTTTTAAGAATATGTTTTAGTAAATGAACTGTGTGATGCTTTGTATCTATATATTTTTTTTTCCATATATCCAAGGCTTTATGAGATAATACTTACTTATATTGGTAGATTCCGACAGATCATCATCTTTTTTGGCAGATCCTCCCCACCAACTAAACCATCCTTTTTTCTTATCTGCTTCTTCTTTCTCCTTTCCTAATCTCTCAACCTTATAAAAAAAGGCACTTATCAATTAATACTAGTGTACAGTTGATATTATATCAAATTGTTTTACTCGTCCATATTTTTAAAATTTATTTTAACAAAAGAATTTCAGGAATAATAAGCATTATATATATTTAATCAACTTACTTCCATTTCTATCCTTTGGCGTATGACCACTAAATTAAAAAGATCTAAAGTTTTTTCACAATTATTAAGAAGTTCTACCAAATCAGTGGGCACTTTGTTAGTTGGGGTTTGCAATTTAGTTTGGTAAGCGACGGCATATTTCTTGCAAGTCTGTCGATGATTAGAAATATGATTCCAATCCCAATTCTTTCTTCTTCTCTTGACTTCACTTTCAAGAATACATGTATAAGCGAAAACCCACCATTCTTTATAATGTCTTTTGTAAGAATTTAAGAATGGGCGATATTTTCTAAAATAAAAATACATTTTAATTCATAAAATTTCCCTCGTGGGAGTGTTAAAATTGTTATTACTGTTAATTCAATTATTATACCTGTAAGGTAATCCTTTGGTCATTCTGTCCATTGAGTCAGCTAACATCATCACATCTTGATATTGTTTCTTCGTTATGCCAATAGCCAATTGGTCCATATCCAAATTAAGTACCACTTTAGGAATGACAAATTTAGGGGAATCTTGTTCTGGTTTCGGATTAAGTTTAAGTTTAGAAGAGGCATTAATTGGACCAAAAAACTGTAAAAAAATCAAAACAGTAAAAAAATAATAATATAGAGGTATCTTAAAACTCTTTAAAGGAATTTTAAAACTCAATAGTTGGTAGACAAGGAAAATTACTTACTGTATTTATAGTGAGAAGGTTTTTCTGATTTAGTAGCGATTTCGGACATAAATTTACTCAACATTTCAGCACGAGGTAAATTTGAAAAGAGTGCAGAGTCAGGATTCCAATACATCGCTAATCCTTCCAAATCTAATACCTTGAAAAAAGAGTAAGAAAAATAACACATATTGGTACCTTAAGATAATATGAAATATTGCCTGAAGACTACAACTATCACATATTCTCAATACCTTGAAATAACACATATTGGTACCTTTATGTATTTAGATAATATGAAACATTGCCTGAAGACTACAACGATCACATATTCTGCATACCTTGAAAATTTTAGTGACCGCTTGTTCAACAACAGCTTTCCTCCATTGATCATCCATTGTATTAACGGACAGATTGTGAAGTGTTATGCCAAGAGAGAATGGTGACTTCGGATGGGTTATTTTATCTTCATAGCGTATGTGAATATCCTTGATATTTAATTGAACATTTTTTATTATCTGAGTCACAAGTTTTTCAACAAAGGAATCGTCAACTTTCTGTTGATCTGTAAAAATAAATAGCTTCATTTTAAAACAATCTACCCAAAAACTTGCTTTTATATTTCATGTAAGCAAATGCTTAAAATGCTAGTCAAGTATTTACCTCTTATAAATATTTATAACTTCTATTATAAGCTTACAGCAGGAAAAATATTTTTTAAATACATTTGTGTCTGATGTTCATTAAATAAAAAACTGGCCAACAGCCATAACTTTAACATCTGCTTAATGTACACATATCATGATTTCAAAACCGTATTTTGAAGTAAACTGTGTAAATTCAGTGACTCAGTTGTTTATATTATTTTTCTTTAACAAGTAGAAATAAACTTATTTTACGATAATTAAAATTCCCAATTAAAGCCCCACCCTTTCCCTAGACTGGTATAAAGACTATTGAGTGTTTTTTTCAGCAAAGGGTAGTGGCCCAGTGGTAGCGTTGTGGTCTCTAAGTCTAGAGATCCCGGTTCGAATCCCAACTCCGCCACCACTTGATTTCTTTTTTCAAGCACAAGCCGCTTAGGCTTTATTGAAAATTGTTTTTACAAATTGAAATATGTTTTAAAAAAAAGGTAAAATGTAGATTTTAAACAAATCAATATAAGATCTGTAAGTAATTTATGAAAATACATAAACGGATTTGATTTCTCATCATTTTCAGAATGTAATTTAATATTTACCTTTTGTTGCCTCCCTTTTCTTGGCTTCCTCCACCCTTTGTAGCTCGCTCTGTTTACTGAAAAGGAGGTTACGATCTTCCTTCTCAGGATCATATTTAACTTCTTGATTTGGAGCGACCAGTAAAAACAACCTCTCAACGGAGGCTTCCACAGAAGCCCCATAAAGATTCTTCCATGGGATTTTAAGAACCAATTTCCCTAAATAATAAAATGGATATTGCTTTGTTTTATTTTATCAGTAAAGCTGTAAGACAAGTATTTAGAATTTCAGAATGTAAGTAGAAAATGAAGGAATTTAGAATTACCTTATTTATAAAAATAATTAAACAATCTAATAAAAAAATTAAAAATATTTCAATTATAAAAACGTGTTTTATATTTTCAAACGTTGAGATAGTGTTAACTTAACGTAAGAATTTAAGGAAAATATAAATAATATTCATGTGTAGTAATTAATATAATATTATCATTTAATAAATTCCAATATTATTTTGTACAATATACATGATAAATTAACAAAAATTTCAATTCTAAGCATATTTCAATCTATAACTATAAGGTCACCAATAAAATTATTATATTTCTATAATCAGATTCTAAAGGTGATAATAATGTCATGGTATGTTAACATAATGTGAATTATAATAAATAAAAATAATATTTTTTTATTAAAACAACCTATAAGCTTATCTAATATTCCGAAATTTATTTATGAGCAGAAAGAAATCAAGAATGATAATTTTAATGAGACAAAAACATTTAGATGGATCTTGTCATTTGACCTCTGACTTAAAATTATATACAGTAGCTTCAGACATGTCGACAATTAACTACAATTATCGCCTCACACATATCTTTGTCAGCTAACACCTTCATAAGATTGTTTTCGCTGTCATATTATAGCATGAACAAACTACATCCAAGTGAAATCATAAGTCCATTAAATAACGAAAAATTAAATTGTGCATTGATATTTATTAGAATAATTCAACACACAATGAGCATTATTTATCAAATCACTTGAAAAAATTATTGTGCATGCCAGAACTAAATTAACTTAACTCTGATGTCCGGCCAGGAGCAGTTAAAGTGGTTTTTTTATTTAATAGAAAATTAGTACTGCTAATGGAAAAATTATGTTTCGGTTTTTCATTCAAGGTTTTTTTAAAATCCATCATCATCAATCAGGGCATAACGGTGAAACACATTTTAGAAATTAATATTATACATAATCAAAATACTTTTCTTATCAATCATAAACAAATACTTCAAAATCATAAATAAATAAGACAACAACTCTACCATACTTAATACATAAATACTTACCTACTAAATATTGCTACTTATGAATGTGTATGAAAGAAACTATTTTAATCACTACTTGATATTGATAAGAAATAAGTTTTTACCATTTCACTGCATCAAGTTTTCAATTTAAAATACAAATCAATTTAAACACACAATGTAAACATTTTCATAAGATTACATAGATGTGCTAAAATATTAATAAAATATTACATAGTGGTAGTGCTAAAATATCCATCTCCATTGCATTCAATTTAACTAACTATCTTTAAGTATAAATAATTACAATATCAACAAAATAACATTTTCTGCTCATTTGAATTCGATATCTTTACTAATGTTTTAGCACAAGATAATTTAAATCCAATACAATAGTAGTTGTTTCTTGTATTTTTTTTTTTTCAACAACAACTTACCTAGGTGACCAAAAATTGTTTGTACTGGTAAATCCAAATCATCCAGGGCATTTTGTCTGAGAACTAAATTCTCCAAGACAACATCGCCCTAAAATATAAAATAATTTTGTAAACTTTAAGTTAGCAAAATGGTCAGTCGATACACTAAAGAATTATTAAGATATACCAGATTAACCCACTTTCATTTTATCAAAACCGAATACAATATTCTGTTTTATCACCCTTTCTTTTAAGTGTTACCAGGAGGAGAAATCTATGAGAACAAACTACTCTCAGTGATTATCATTCGTTTTTTGCCAGTTTATAGCAGTCAAGCCGTCATGGCATCGAATTAGTAAATTATGCAAGTTACCCCTACATTTCTAATTGGCTTGAGATAGTATTATAAAAATATGTTTACCCACGTGCTTATGATATCAGAGTGTAATATGTTATACAAAAAAGAAAGCAAAATGCAATCATTTTATATTAATATAAAATGTTAGATACATTTATAATAGGTCAAATCAAAATTTTACACAATACAGTAATTAAAACATATGCTGTGGGATTTAAAATGTTATAAGTTATTGACAACCAATTTTATATAAATCGGAAAGTAATATAAACGAGCAAATATCAACGAGTTACAAAATTTGTGGCAAATAGGGGCAAAATTTGCAATATTTTTGAGCAATAATATAACCCTACTTACCACCCCATATGCCAATTTTTAATTGGGATCTATCCAAATTCTCCACATAATCTCCTAAAAACCTATTTAAGACATCGGCAACGATACTCTCAAACACCATGTTTTAGTCTAGTTGTATTTCATGAGGTCATATTTATTCTCGAACTTATCAACGCACTGTCAAACAAACTATAATACTCAATACAACAATAGTGATCCATAGATTAACAACATCAAATGTGCTGGGAAAATGCATTGACATTTAGTAAAATACTGCCATACTTCGAACGTCTGTTTCGTCAAAAATTATGAAAAATAAACCTATAATCAGGTTATCTAGGTACTAAAACCTTTTTTACATAAAAAAATACATTTTCGTTTCCACAAAATTTGTGGTTCTTCCTCTACAGAATAATGGTTTTATAACCGCGCTATGGGGTTTTCTAGTATGTTCTCGCTCATTAATTATCCGATTTACAAACGAATTTTCTGCGTTTCACAGAAAATTTAGGTGCATAAGACCACTAATTTGTCTGGATAAAACTATCTTAATTTTACTGTCTCTCGGGGATGTATAGAAAAAGTTTTGCCGATAAGGGCGGGAGGACGGTGACAGACTCTCACCAGTCTCGCTCAGCGCGTCCTTTCATTTATTTCCGCCCAAGTCAACGCGACGTTTGCCACCTGCCACGTAGCTCCAGCGACTTCTTTAAACTGTTTTAACCAGTGACACTCCGCCACAACCTGATTGCTACTGTGGCTGCACTCAAGGAGTGGACATGGAATATAGAATGTTTATCTTAGTTTTCAGGTAGGTACTACAGGTTGTGGGACCCAGTCAGTGGTTGTGACACCCCGCTACAACCTGATTACTTCTTTTCATCGGCTTTTATCAACCGTAAGAAAGTTACGTCAATTTTTTGCATTTCAATTTAGTTTTAGTTTAGTCTAGTATTCATTCATTCCTTCTTTCAACCACGGTAAATAAAAAACCGAAGAAAGTTAGTAGCATCAATTTATTTTAAAATTTACGTATTTTTCTAGTTTTTAATATTTTTCTTTCAATCCTAAGAAGCATCATAATCGTCATTTTAAAATTCATGTAGGTTATCAAATCCATTGTAAATTTTATATTATTTGAAAAAATGTTTTTTTTTATTCATATTAAAATCATTTTATCCTTTTTTACTAATTGTAGGTAGCTACTAGGTACTAGGTACCTATACCGATCGGTTTACAAAAATATTAATGTGTTTGTAAGTAGTAATTATATTAGTAATTCCTTCAAGGTACGTAATAAAAAATAAAACGTAATATTTTCACAAAGATGTTGCGGAACAAGACTTTTTGGTTGATGCTTTACGTTTAGAGATTACAAGTTTATTGTTACCGACATTTAGGTGGTGTTGTACCACCCAAGATTGCAGGTTACTATTTGTCGGTCGGTAACCGCAAGAGTATATATATTATTTTTATCATGCGTCGGAGTGTCGAATTTCGGAAGCTTTCCTCTTTAACGTTTTTTCCAATATAACAATTTTTAAATGGTCCAGCTCTGTCTTTGAATTTTGCTTACTTGAATTTTTGTGCACTTTTTTTAACGGCTGTCCACCCTAAGCCCATGTACAAAAAAACGTCTATTTCAATAATTTCAAATAATCTGTGGTCTAATTTCTAATTTCCTTGAAAAACTTGACCTGTGAATTCAACAATAATTAACATAAAAGTATTTGAAGTTATGCGGTGTCCTTAATTAATAAATTTATATATCATAACATACTAAATCAGAATGGTAAGATCTAATTTTTCTGTCAATCTTATGTATTTTCTTAAATTAGTTTATTTAGGTTAAGTGCCTATTTATAGCTGTCCAGATATCTGGATATTTGCAATTATCTTAATTTCGTGTTATCCTCCTTTTCAGGCCCTTTTAGGAGCTCAGCTTGTCATAACTCTTGTTATGGTCTCTCTGATTCAAAAAATAGGTTCACATTATTCTTTTGCAAGATGGTTGTTGTGTTCTACTGGTCTTGTTAGATATTTATACCCTACTGATGATGAGTTAAAAAATCTTGCTGGCGTCCCAAAAGACAAGAAGCAATCTAAGAAAAATTATGAACAAAATGGAAAAGCGAACACTTTTCATATACCCCGTAACTTGGACATTCAACTGGAGACAGCCAAAGTATCTGCACTTGATGTTATCCATTTAAGATACTATGCAGAGTATCAGTGGCTTGTAGACTTTTCCATTTATTCTGCCATTGTCTACACGTTAACAGAAGTAAGTAGTATGAAAGATTTATGTAAAAAAGTTGACAAGTTCCTAGTTTTTCAATGCAAAAGTTACGTTTCTGTTGCTATAATACGTAAATTTTGTATTTTTACTGTAAGGTAATTGTGATGTAGGTAACATTGTGATATTTTTTAAAGTAATGTAGGAATGTAATGAAGAAAAACGTTACATTCAGATTGTACTATGAGTAGCATTATTGTGTTGTGAACTACTGTGGAACTCTCTGGCGCATATTAGTTTCATGCATTATATATGCTTATAGTTATAATGTACTAGTGTGGCGCGCTACAACACAAGCCTATTCCAAACTATTCCATCGTCCTATTATATTGGACTCTTCCAGTCTGTGCCAGAACGGTGGAGGAGGTTTATCACAATAATATTCTACAACATGTGTTTCTGCTTATAACTCCTCATAATTCATCACTCCTCACAGCGGACGCAGAAGCGTTTTTTTGTAATTTTTAATCATAAAGTTGAATTAATTTTACTAAAACACTAGCCGTCACAATACAACCCAACCTGACACAATACAAGCCAACCCGACATGACACAATACAAGCCAACCCGACATGACACAATAATGTAACTCATCCCTTAGACAACCCATATTATGTCACATTTCGCTTGGTTACTGCGATTGGTAATGTTATGGTTTTTTTTAAGTACAAAAATATTTTTTTTAAATGTATGTCTGTTTATAAAATTAACAAGAGCATTTTTAAGTGACATTATGAACCTAAAATCATCTTTTTTTCCAGGTATATTCTACATACTTCCCACTGAAAGAAGAAATCAACTTGAGCATGATGTGGTGCTGTTTAGTTCTTGGATTTTCATTGTATCCTTTTCATCCAATGAATGCATTATTCATTCATTTACATCTTTTATCACTCTTTAAATTTAGAGAAAAAGAATATTAATTTTTACCATCCGGCTCAAAGCCAGTGAATCGCGGGGAAATTTTTGTCACTAAACCGTGAAGATAGCAATTTGAAGATGGCAATTTGTCTTTTTTTCACATCAAAATTTCTCTTTATTAATGAAAATATTATTTTTTGTACTTAACGTCTGTTTCATTTTTATTTTATGGTATCGATGACATTTTATGAAATACTAAAAAAATAAAATTATGTGTTATGCCAACAAACTATTTCCTAATATACTTGGTGTCTTGGGTTAGGTAATTTCCGCAAAATAATTTTCCTTACATTTTTCTGTCAGAAAATTGTTGTTCCATTTGACCCTACAGTACTTCAAAGGAGAGGAGTCAATTGGTGAACGCTCCACATGTATTGTCACTGGTTGTGTGTATCTCCTAGTGGCCATGATGATTCTTATTGTTGATGAGAGAACTCTGGAAGTTGGCCTGGAGAAAGCGTATACCAGCTTCAACGAAAGTGCTTCCGTTTTTCTCAATAACCAGGGGCTGACTTCGTCGTTAGTATTTTTATTCAATATTTACCTTTGAATTTATTCTACTAAGAATGTGGATCCGAGTACATATAAATTAATCTTACCTAGGGGTGGTCGTAAACCCTGTAAATGCCTAGATATCCATTTATATTCCCTTCCAGACTTCTGTTGAGATGTCAATTGTAATTGAATGCAAGTCCATCATGGGTAAAATCCAGTTTTTGTCTATAAGTATTTGAACACACATCTTGCCTTATGAAAGTAAGAGTTATCAGATTGGTTGCTGTGTTTGACCCTTCAAGCCTAGATCTTTAAAGAAGCAGACTATTTGGTAGAGAGTGAGCTCTTTTACATACTCTGGGATCTGTGAATTCCAAAAATGAGGTTTTGTGATGCAAAGCATGGTAATTGAACAGGATGTGTGTGAGCATTTTCTCATCAATACTGCAGAACCTGCAACTAGAATTAACGTTTTCTATAAAAATTTTAAAAATACGTGAATTTTATCTTTATTATTATTTAAATATGAAAAAATGTACTTTTTATGTGTTCTTTTTTCTAATTTCAAGTACATATTATTTTTAATTAATGTTTACCTTAAATTTTTTGTTTCAGAGGTCCAGCATCTAAGTTAATATTAAAACTCGCCCTAGCAGTGTGGTGCGGGTGTATAGGAGCTCTATTCACATTTCCTGGACTCCGAATGGCCCGGATGCACTGGGATTCTTTGACGTAAATAAATATAAAACCTTTTTATCAATACAATATAATATCAATTAAATTTTTACTGGATACATGTTATATGCACTAAAAGACTACTTTTTAAATATTTTTATTAATAATGATAATGGCTAATTTTTCTATATTGTTCCTTTTGTTCCTTTTGTGATTATTGTTCCTTTTGTGATTATTGTATTTTTAGATTTAGCATTGGTAACTCTGTAATCTGAAGTATTGTAATATTTAGTCTTTCTTTTTATAATATCTGTCCCAGAATGAGTTTTGTAACTCAATTGGGAGTGCAAAGTATTTTGTACAAATTAAATTAATAAATAAATAAATAATATTATTTCTTTTTATAGGTATTGCAAAAACAATAAAATTCTGCAATTGCTCCTGAATATCAGCTTTGCCTTGCCTTTTATTCTGGTCACCTTGTGGATAAAACCTGTCACCAGAGATTATTTCACTGCTAGAGTTTTCACAGGAATGCAGGCACCATTGTAAGCATTAATGAGTATTATCCAATTTCTATTGTATTATGATCTTGTCAATATTTAGCTTATTTATTTATTCTCCCTACCAGTTTCAAAACAACAGCATGCTTCTTTTTCAAAAGTTTAAATGAAATTGATACACTTACTAAAATATGTATTTACTGACAAATTAAAAAAAAAAGGTTTTTGATGTGGTGTGGAAATAAATCTGTTTGGTTTTGTTTTTGTTATTCAGTTATAATTTGTGGTAAAGTAGCGGTAGTTAATGTTAAATTAAATAGAAAATGTTATTTTTAGATTAACTGACCACGGGTTTGATACACTTCGTCTCCTGATTGTGATTGTTGCTGTGTTATTACGTTTAGTGTTGATGCCAGTTTACCTTCAGGCTTATCTCAATATGGCATACATTCGCCTTGAGGAACAGAAAAAAGAGGCGGGACGAATTACCAATGTAGATTTACAAAAGCGAGTAAGTATTTATATAATAAAACAAATTTGCTGCTATAAACTTTTTTGGTTGAAAGGTCTGACCTTACCCACCTTTATGTCCTGTCACTGGCTGGGTTAAGTGACCACTTTGACGTAAACCAAATTAAAAAAACCTTCTAAATGGGAAAAAAAGGTTTTTAAACCTTTTTTAAAAATTTTTCTT
>JAGVSP010004121.1:0-34418 GCA_022494985.1 Micrasema minimum
TGGAAAAAGTTACTAACAGAGAGGTAATTTGAAGGCTGCCTAGGGAACAGAATGACAGCGCAAAATTTTGAGTTTTTTTCTGTAAGGGAATGTATTTTTAAACTTTTTGTTAGAATTTATATAGTAGATACTTTTTTATTTATTCTTTCATCTCATTTCCACAACATATTTTTATATGAAGGGGGTATATTATGGATTACAAAAACAGTCTAAGCTAACCTGTAACTGAAAGAAAACGGCAGATTTTAGAAAGAACTCGGAGTGCGGCTTGGAGTAGCGGGCGCCGCATTAAACAGCTATCTGGTGATTGAATATCCGAGGTTATAACCAAATGCCACATTTATAACGACTGCATCACATCTGTTCTCCTCCATGGCTGCAATCCATGGCACCTAACCAGGGCCCAAAATAGCAGACTTTTGAGTTTTGTGAATAGGTGTCTAAGAACATTAGGAGTGCGGTGGTTAGACTTTGTAAGGAACACAGAAGTTAGGCAACGGACACAGAAACCCTTGGTTTTTACTGTCATCCGGCGTAGGCAATCCGGCTGGCTAGGCCATATACTGCGTATGCCTCCCGAGAGCCTTAACCATGCTTGCCTATTTTACAAGGCATCAGGTTCTCGGGGTCCTAGACGTCCGCTGTTGACAATTCGTCAGCAGACTACGTCAGAACTGCGGGACGTGGACCTGACGGGGTGGATGCGCGGGAACTGGCGGCCGATCCCTTGGCTTAGAGGCAGTTTGTGGAATGTGGTATGATGATGATGATGATGTCTTAATTTTCAAAGCGGAAGACCCCCTTATATCAACAGATTAATTGTTTTCTAAGGAGTTCACTTCTTTGTTTACTGTTTGTTACAATCTCCTACACTAAATAAAACTTACGTCCTGTCAAAAACTGAACTAAATTTTAGCTTATTCTGAAGTTTATGTTAGAAGCACTCACTTTGTAGTTATTCATTATAAACTACTCAAATGAAAAAACTTTGTTTTTAACTACTTTTCATTAATCTAACTCCCGACAGGTTTTGAGGCAACACCGTGTCTTTTGAAATAAAAAAAATAAAAGTCTTTAAATAATAATTGCACCTTAATAAATAATATGACCTACAGCCCACTTCTTAACTTAAAGATACTTAATCCATAAAAAAAGTCATAAATTACCCACCCATCCATTCATCTCTCAACCTTAGACAAACAATAGACCTGACCATTGAACATATGCACTGACACAAATTCGTTATCCAATTTCATTCATTCTTGTACCCTTGATAAAGAGACACGTGTTGCCACGAAACCGGTCGGGAGTTAGATTAATAAAAAGTAGTTAAAGATTAATAAAAAGTAGTTTTTCATTTAAATAGTTTAGCTTATTCGTTTGTAAAAGTTTTCATGATATAATAATATATATTTAGATCATTCAATCTAGACGATAAATACTTGACAGCGAAACCCAAGTATAATATGGAAACCTAGTAAGTGCTTCGTAGTACTCGTAATGACGAACTAAATAGGTCAACGCCGCTATGTCGAATAACAGACAGCATACCACATTGACAAATAAGATACTTACTTATTTTATTATACTTTTCAGATGACGAAAATAAAATAACTTACTTTATTGCTCGACCCAGATTTAAGAAAAAAATTACATCTTTGAGATCACACGTAAGAAATAACTACGTGAAAGTAAATTATGCATTGTGTTTTATTCATAACCAACTAACTAACTAACCATCACGCCATTTCCCCGTAGGGGTAGGCAGAGAGGATAGAACGCCATACCACTCTGTCCTAACATACTTCCTTTGCTTCCTCTACATTCATACATCTTCTCATGCACATACGCCAATTATCCCAACTTTTCACATATCCAATTTCAAGTACTTGTCGACTTGGTTATGCCATATTTTTTCGGACTTCCGCAGCTTCTACATCCAGGCACACTTGCATTTAAATTTCTTTTAGCAGATCTTTCATCACTCATTCGCTCCACATGACCAAACCATCGTAAAAGCCCTTTCTTAATTTTGTCGATAATGCTTATCTTGCACTCTGTTCTAATTTCGACATTAATAATCTTACCACACATTCGCCTGAGAGATCGCATTTCAACAGCATTTAGCCTACCTTCATCTTTTTTTTTCCAACACCACGCCTCACTACCATACATAAGGGTTGGTCTCAGAACTCCGTTGTGTACTGCCAATTTTGCTTCTTTCGATAAGTTCTTATTTGCCACGAATATTTGGTATATAATTTACGTGAATATTTATGATATTAATACTACTGCTTCCCCTAATCTGCAATGGTGCATAGGTCACTGCATTGGAACTCCAAGTGCAGTGTATTTTTAACATTTTATTATACGCTCAAAAATACTATTTTATTTATTCAATGTTTGTAGAACTATTAACGTAGTTTTCCATAATTATGAAATAAAAACGCGCTCTGTTTTTAACTATAAAAAAAAAAAGATTTTCAAACTCACTTCACCCCCTTATATCACGAGAGCATACACCACCACGTGACTCGCGTCCACGGCTTGATAATAATTTGTGGAATTTCACTTAATCTGCCGAACTTATGGCAGTTAAGTTAAGTTAACTTACTAAGCCGTTACGAGAGTAAATAAAAAAAATTAAGCTCAGATTCAAAAGTCATATTACAAATTCGACAAATATGATATAATATGGTTGTAGGTACCACGAGTTTTGTTACTCCATGTAGATTTAACTATCTAACTAACTAAAAATCACGCCATTTCTCCGAAGGGGTAGGCAGAGAGGAAAGAACGCCACACCACTGTGTCCTGGCACAATTCTCTTGCTTCCTCCACATTCATACATCTTCTCATGCACGCACGTCGATTATTCCGACTTCTTACATGTCCACTTTCAAGCACTTCATTTACTTGATCATGCCATGTCTTTCTCGGCCTTCCTCGATTTCTACATCCAGGTACAGTCGCATAATATATTTTTTAGCCGTTATTTCATCATCCATTCGCTCTACATGACCGAATCATCGTAAAAGACCTTTCTTAATTTTGTCGATAATGCTTATCTCAGCTTTGCACTCTGCTCTAATTTTGACATTTGATATCATACATTTTCTTACCAAACATTCGCCTGAGAGATCGCATCTCAACTGCATTCAATCTTAGTTTACGGGATGGTCTATGGGATCAAAACGCAATTCCATATTATTTATAACAATAATTATATTGTATTAATTGTAATTGTATTAATTATTAATAAAATACTCCATTCTGTATTACAGTAACATCGCCAAATTATATTTTTAAAAACTCGAATAATCAACTTTACGAAAATAATGTAAGGGTGCTTAAAATACAAGTTTTCCTCACTACCATGTATTTCTCATTTAAGTTTGAAAGTACGGGTAATTAAAAAGATCAAAAAACTCATCAGAAGTTGTATAAAATACAAATTATTTCTAATCTTAGAAAAGTTTTACCTGGAAAAATGAGAGCAATTAACATTCGTTCAACACTTTCTTTGAAAAGTTTCTTAGACATTAATGATTCAAAATATCTCAGCTCTTAAGTTTGTTTCTTATTCACAATACCAAGTTGCAGAAAATTTTCCATTTTCTTGAAAAATTTATCGCTCTTGTTGCTAGCGTTGAGGGTGAAATTATTAAGTGCTATTTTCCGGAGGCTCTAGGCGGGGATTTTAATAGTATTAATTGCTCTAAACTTGAATCTCCCTCGCTGAGAGGTATCTTATAAACATGATGTTATTTTCAAATACACAAAACGATGGAATTAACTTTTAATTTGAAATTTAGTTTAATGTTATAGTTATAAACAATTTTGGACGTTTTGTTCTACTTGTAGGAAGGGTAGAATTAGATTTTAATATTTATAAGG
The DNA here is from genome assembly GCA_022494985.1 of Micrasema minimum. NCBI lineage: Eukaryota > Metazoa > Arthropoda > Insecta > Trichoptera > Brachycentridae > Micrasema > Micrasema minimum. The sequence goes on from JAGVSP010004121.1 coordinate 3,898, forward strand.
AATATTGAGGATAATAAAGTAAATAATATTGTTTAGCATTCAAGCCAGTATTTACTCATTGGGAGTGAGTACTGGCATATTTGGGTTTTATTTATTGTTCCAAAAGTTTGTTGCGGGTTACCTACTCGTTCTAATATAACGAGTTGCAGTAGGTAACCCGGCGTCTTTTTCATACTAGCCGTGAAGCAGTGAACAGGCCCTGTCTGCTCTACAGATGCGATGGCCCAGCCAAGCCGACCATTTTGTATTGATCCAGTTGTAACATTTTTGAACCTTAAAATAAAATAATTTATCTAACCAAGTCGAAAGTTTATTTAAACAATATCCTGAGAGGTGCTTACAGTCCTGCCTCGCTCCAGAGTCATCGAAGTCTCATCAAATATTTTACAATGCTAAAAATAAAATTCATACAACATAATGTATCTACCTGTTGCTATTTGCGATTAAAAAAAAATAGGAAAATTATAAAACCAGCGGTTATATTTATTAACAACATTTTGAACGTATTCAAATACTTGTGGACAAATTACTGGATCATTCCCATGCTGGGCTGATATCAGATATTATTGATATCCGAACAGAGACAGAGAAACTCTGGGAACGAATGTGGGTTATCTAGGCGTTTGCAAGGCTTATGACCTGTCGTTGGCTGGGTTAAGTGGCCACTTGATGAACTACAACATTCCTTATTCCGCCCATCATCTGACAACCATATGAATATGACAAAATTTACTAAAACTACCATATATATTGAATTTGTGCAGAAGCTTCCACATTTGAGTTTGTTTTTCGACAATTTTCAACATTGTTTTCTCTCGGGTGACATTTGTTGAGAAGATTGTTAGGCATTTTAATTTTAATTATTATATTATTATGTCTATTTGTGTATTTTCGTATTTTTTAAATTTATATTGGCAGCTTCCGCTCCGTAGCGTAATGCCTAAGACGCTAGACTCACGCAAATGTTCAAGTTCATTTTCCGGTGAAATTGTCTAAATAAATACGAAAATTCACATACCTGGGTGTTTGTGATGTTATTCCTCTATGTAATTAAACCATTTAATAAATTAAATAAATATTAATTCACCATTACAACGGGATCACATCAGAAAGAATCATCGCTAACAAAGATTTCAAAATTCCCGAGAAAACCCGTGATTTATACCAAAATCCCCGATGGCGATGGTTTAAGTGAAAAAAGATTACGTACTGATAGATAAAATACAATAATCTACATGGCAATGAAAGGGCTTATAGGGACGATTGTAAAACTCTTCCTTTTTTTGTATTCAGGCTGCTATTCTTCCCTCCAGGATATGCCAGGATTTCAGGAACACTTCCAAAGTCTTTAGGCCCAGCCACTGCTTTACCGTGTCATAACAATACACTGTAACTGAAAACCCAGCACTCGTTTTGTGATAACTACGATAAACTAGGAGTGCGGCTTGGACTAGCGGGCGCCGCATTCAACAGTATGAAAGCTGTCTGGAGATCGGATGTTAACTCGGTTGAAACAAAATGCCGCCTTCATTACTCCTGCATCACACCTGTTCTCCTCTATGGCTGCGAATCGTGGCACCTCACCAGGGCTCAAGATTTTGAATTTTGAGAATAGGTGTCCTAGAAGAATTTTAGGTGTGCGGTGATTTGACTTTGTAAGGAACACAGAGGTGAGGCAACGGACACAGCAACCCTTGGTATCTACTGTCATCCGGCGAAGGCGTTTTGGCTGGCTAGGCCATATACTACGTATGCCTCCCGAGAGCCTTAACCATGCTTGCCTATTTTACAAGGCATCAGATTCTCGGCGTCCTGGTCGTCCACTGTTGGCAATTCGTCGGCAGTTTGCGTTAGAGCGGCGGGACGTGGACTTGACTTGGGAGGATGCACGAAAGCTGGCGGCCTATTGCTTGGCCTGGAGGCAGTTTGTGCATTCCATATGCTTCACATAGGGATCGGATATGGGATGATGATGATGATGACGATAATCTTACTTTTCCTTGTCCGAACTCAATGGGGAATAGCAACAATGGGGAAATGTCCTATATTTTTTAAGTCCGTCATTTTTTTTGTGAATAGTAGTGAATTTTTGAAATTTTTCTGGGAAAAATAAAAAAAATAAATTCAAATGATTCTTCATAAAAAAATATTCAAAAAGGATCTTATAAAAATGCGTTGACCGCAAACCGATTCTGTAAAAGCATTCTGTAAAAGCACACCCGTCTCTAGATTAAACGCACAAAAATAAAGAATTTGTTGTGCGATGGCTTGCTTATAGCGTGATTTTATTATAATTATGGTTTACAGACTCTCCTAGTTCTACCATTGTGCAGTCGTTATCATTATGGTAATAAAATCGCCTGTTCATGGTATTTTCATCGATAGTGTTAAAAAACGAAACGTGTTTTTAAAAGATTTTTAAAATAACGTAAAAATAATGTACGTTTATGTTAGGAGCACTCACTCACTAGATTTTCTTTCGAATCACTATAAAAAAATATATGTACCAGTATAACTAGTTAATATTTTTATTTTTTCTCTCTACCGCTTTCGAAACAATTCGGGTTTTTTTATCAGGGGGTTTAATTTATTAAAAAAACATTATTATTGCTGTCATTTTCAATTTAGTGTCTGTACAACCCCCTATACACCATTGGGTGCAAAGAAGGGAGAGTAGTAGTACCTATTAGTAGTAGTAGTAGTAGTCTGCTGTCCGGTATGTTGTTTGGGTGTGGCTATGGGAAGTCAACATGTTTTTTTATTACTATGGGTGATATTATACTTAAAGGGCAGACTTAAAAAGTAAAATTTATTAAATTCATTATTACCTATATTGAAAACTATATTTTTGGAGTTAACTCCTTAAGAATCGATTTCATTTTGAAAGCCCCCGGTACGCAAATTTGATGAGTAGTTAATATCAACCTTATTACAAAATATAAGTTGTAAGCGAATTAACTAAGGAATGAAGTTAACGCATGGCACTGCAGAAAATTCATTCCCTTTAGAGCCGAAAGGTATGAAAATTTTATTATTTTATTTATTTTAGTGGTGTATTTTATCTAAGTGAACATGGGTGTCATTTTCAGGGGTTTAAGAGTCTCCGTTTTTAATATTACGTTTTTTGTGATATCCAAGAGACGGATACAATTTTTTGATAATATGAACATGGGTAACGTTTTCCGGGGAAATAGGAGTCGTTAAACACATTTATTTTATTCAAGAGGACGCCATTTTTCCCCATTTGCCTATTGTATATTCATTGACAACAGCACTTAAAATAAACTTCAGACGTGCGTCGGAGCTGACACGCTCAATTTTTTATAATCTTTTGTATTTTATACAGAATATTATAATTACTAGACACCCTTAGACTTTCGATAAACGCTTTCAGTCTTTGAGACCTTTGAAAATGAAATTGCCGTTTAAAGTTTGAGACGCTCTATGACCTTCGCTTGAAATTTATTAATACACCATAAACTGCCTACCTTACTTCACCTGCTTGTTTATTTGTTTGACATGTGAAGAGTATAATAGTTTAGTATGAATTATTAAGAGCGGATTTAGCGAACTACTCGCATCAACATCATAATATTATATTCAAAGTTATCTTCAATCAGACTCAAATGTAATGTATTTAATTAAAGATTTTTTATTCTATACACGGATTAACAAAACTCGTTGTACAACCCGAAAACTAGTAAATCCACATAATATTTGGAGTAGAATGTGTAATCTTTTCAATCTGAGCTTGAAAAAAAAAAATCTCATAAATTTTTTTTTAGTACCTACCTCAGATTAGGTAAATTAGGTAAAAAACACATTTTTTAAAATTTTGATTTATTTATGAATATAAGACGCGTCATGTTAAAAGAACGCAGGTGGTCAAACTGCTCATTAGGCGATTTATCAGTCTATTTGCTCAAGTAACAATTTTAATTCAAAAAAATGTAATAACTTGGTTCTAGAACCGATTCTAGATTAATTTGACTAAAAAAATCTGCTTTAACAAACAAAATATTTTTAAAAGTAAGACGATACAAACACGCATCTGGTCGATATCTAAAATGTGTAAAAAAAATCATTGCTCTTTTATTAAATTCTAGTAAGAAAATCGAGGATACATATAAGAAGCTGCCGCGAGTCACGTGGTGGAGGCTCTTAATTAATACAGTGAAAAAGCTCATACACAGACCTACCACTCATTATAACTTTTTAGGTATAAAAATTACAAGGTGCTGTTACTGATTTTAAATGCAAAATGTTTGAATATTTCTCAAAATAAAATTATGAAACATCTCTGAAATTAATGAATGCAGTGTAATTAAAGGAGGAGGCTGTTATACAAAATCGCAGCGTGAATTTCAAAGTAAGGTAAACATTATGAGGCGGAGAAGAATGCCCCTCTCTTTAATCACGCCGGTTCCGGTATCACGTACCGGAAGTGGCTTACGGGGGGAAGATGCAACCGGAAGCGGGAAATGACGTCAAAGAAAAATGGCCACCAGCCTAATAGAAGTGAGTAATGGAAATGCTCGTCACGAAGCCTTCTTCTGACGGCTGTAATAACGCAATCAATTTTGTTTATTGTTATTGATGTAATAATAATAATAATAATAACGTATTTATTCCAAACTTTGAGGTAGTGTATTCGTTAATAGGGCTTTATGACCTGTTATTGGCTGGGTTAAGTGGCCACTTGATGCATTATAACAATCCCCATTTCACCTCATATTTGATTTCCATATCTGCCAATTATCAGAATTTGTATACATGGTGTAACAAAACTCGTAGTACAACCCGAAAACTGATAAATCTACATCATATTTAGAGTCCAATGTGTAATATAACTTTTTTATCTAAGCTTGAAAAAATTTTTTTTTTTATTTTCATGAAAGTTTTCATTAGTACCTCAGATTATGAAAAATTGCTTTTTTTTTTTTTAAATGCAGTTTTTTCAATGCAAAAATTTTTATTTAAAAAAAAATCTACTTCGTACTCAATTTTCTCGAAAAGTATGGGTCAAACCAAAAAAATTAATCGACTCCAAATATGATGTAGATTCACTGGTTTCCCGCTTGTACATTGTGTTGTGTTATACGGTGTATATACAGTGAAATGGCGCGACGCTTCACATGTGAACACTCTCTTTCATCCATTGAAAAAATTGCCAAGCATTTTAGCAGAAACCTAAATGATTTCAAGTGAGATTCTTACCGAATAATATACTAGGAAACGCCTGTAGATTTTGTCTACAAGTTGGACACACTGAAAATGTTTGTTTGCCACGTATAACTTATATTTTATCTTCTACAAAACTATTTTAAATTGTGGTTAAGTAAGTATTTGTTATCAACGGGTACAGAAAACCACTAAATGTCTTATCTTGCGTATTTAGCGAGAAATTTAGTGCAACTATAGATGGAAAAATGCGAACAAATCTGAAGCCATTATCCAGATAGGTTATCTACTTTCCTCCGTTTTCACACCATTTTTACTAGTTAAACGACTTTTTCTGAAGGAAATGAAGATTTAAATGCTCTAATGGCGCTGTAAATCTTCTTACAACTGCCATCGTTAATCAATTAGGGCAAATTTATCATCTGATCCGATCTATCTACTTATTAAAACATAAAAATGATTTCTATTGGCTGTAAACACTTCCTTTGGAATTATTTGTTTTAAATGAACGTTGACTAAAAGGGTTCATGAGATAAACTTGTACTAACCTACCTTCCTGCGAATTTAGATAAAGAAGAGGAATTAAAATTTAATGTGATGGTGATTTATATCTTAGGTACGATTTTTTTTCCGGTTTTTGTTATCATTATGTTCGTAATAATTTTTTCATCGGCAGTTTGCGTCAGTGCTGCGGGATGTGGATTCAACTTGGGAGGATGCATGGGATCCATATGTTCCACATAGGGAGCGTTTGGTTTAGTTTTGTTTTGTTTTACTTACTGTATGTAGAACCTTATGACAAAACTTAAATACTGGTTTTATAAGGACTATTATAATTTTTATGAAATAATTTTTAAAATCTCGTAATCGTGAAAACAGGACATTGTATATGTAAGGATGCGTTCATTAACATATTAATCAAATTTTCATGTAAAAAAGTACATAGCCGCTTCTCTGGTTCAATGTATCAACTATATATTCGGTAAGACCCTTTTTGTGCGCTTAGAAGACGGGTGCTTTTAAAGATTTCGTTTGCGGCCAATTCGTTTTTATAAGCTACGTTTTTAAATATTTTTTAAGAGGAATCCTTATAATTTTAATTGCTTAATTTTTCACAGAAAAATTCAAATATTAATTATTACTTGACACAAAAAAAAAAACGGAGTTAAAAACATTGTACACTTCTCTATTATCCCTTCGTTTTTGGAGCTTAAAACAAAACATCAATTTTCTCAAGACGACCTTTAAATTCATGGGACGCATGAACGTCGTCCTCTTTGCAGTGCCAGACTTGCATCGTCATCTTAAGTACCTATTAGTAATTTTTCCTAAGTATTTAATTTTGTAATTTCAAAGAAATTACTGTTAATTCGTATGAAGCGCACTTTATTCAGGGCACAAAACTGTAAAATCTATCATCTCACCTTCATTTAGTAAATACATTGCAATTGGTGTACCAATGCAGTGCCCTATGCACTTTTTGGTGCAGATCACGGATAAATTAACGAAAGAGACATTTAAAAAATAATACAAAGCCATCTTCAACCAGCTTACAAGCCCTATAAATCTGGTATCTTCGGAACCAGGAAGCAGTAGGTCAGGGCTTTATAAATTGCGGGTCACTGAAGACCTTTGATTTGGCAAATTGGTTTCCCTTAGCGATGAAAGGGTTGAGGGATAATTCAATTGACGGTGTAATTTGGCTGCCTTCAATAATGCATACCATCACGTCAGATGGCTGGGGTTAGACAGTTAGACAGAGAGTTATGGATCGCTTTAAAAGGTATCATGTTTAACGGAGAAAGGTATAATGTGCTGGAAGGTCTAATGATGAAAGCCATCTATTTTTTACGCCGGATAAATCTATTTATTTTTAAAAAACTTGTTTATGCGCTCTTTCTACCGAAAAGTGCACAGTTTCTTGTCTTCTGTCAGACTATACAGAGAGAAAACTGTACTGTCAGTCAAAAAACACGCAAAATACTTGCCTGTAACATAATATAAATATTAGTTACTCCTCCAACGATGAATAAACGACTTAAAGAAGTTTAAATGCAAGTGTGCCTGAACGTAAAAGCCGCGGAAGGCCGAGAAAGACATGGCATGACCAAGTACGACAAGTACTTTGAAAGTGGACATGTGAAAAGTCGGAATAATCGGCGTATGTGCATGAGAAGATGTATGAATGAAGAGGAAGCAGGAAGGAAGTATGTCAGGACAGAGTGGTATGGCGTTCTATCTTCTCTGTCTACTCCTACGGGGAAATGGCGTGATGGTTAGTTAGTTAGTTATATTGGAGTGTCGAAAATCCAGGAAACGATTTGTATTTCGAATACCATGTCAATGGCGACTGTCAAAAGGCTGTAAGTCACTTTTTCCATCTCATGAATTGTGGATTTGCATAAAATATAAAAAATGATGTTTTGATGAGATTTTTTTACGATCATAGCAACAACATCAAATAAAATACATTCGAATTTATGACGCCATTTACGTTGTATCGTTATTTTTTCTGCGTACCTACAAAGACGTAAAAATCTCTTAACATTGTTAAAACCTATGCAAATAATGACGAGGCATAGTAAAATTCATTTTTTACACAAATTGTGTTCTTTGTATAAAAGTTTCATAAGCAGCAAAGTTTATTATGTCATTTTTACGACTTTTTTCTTATTACATTTACAAGGCCAATTATTCAAGTCTTGTAATGAACTCTTTGGGTTCTGGTCATTCGTCTATTCACGAACTTTTTGATGCTTGCATAGTAAAAAACGGTTTATGTACTTAAATAATAAAAAATATTAATTAAATCTGAAAAAAATAAATTGGAAAATTCCAGTGATACCCGGTATTGGTTTTTTTTTTATGAGTTTACTTGCACGACAAAACTTTTATAAAATTCATCAAAAATAAATATATTTTTTTAGCACGTGATTTTTCATACAAATATTTCATGTATGATACCTTGGACTGGTACTGAAGCGTATGACTGATCATCTTACTTTCATGTAATAAAATGATCAAAAATCACTTTACTTAGTGTACCGATGCAGTGCCCTATGCACCATTGGGTGCAGATTGCGTATGCGGGAGTCGATTCCCGTAGGAGGTCAACATGAAATATTTACTTACATGTGATTTTTATATCAATATTTCATGTGTGATACATTAGACTGGTACTGAAGCTTATGACTGACATCTTTCCTTTATGTAATAATATGATCAAGATACATTGCATTTGGTAAACCGATGCAGTGCCCTATGCACCATTGGGTGTGGATAAGAGAAAACAGTAGCAGTAGTAGTGGTTCAACATTATAATTATTTAAAAAAATTGTAGCGACGTAACTTGTTACGAAGTCGATAAAATAATCCAATTCGAACAATGAAAGTGAACGATATTCTTACTATAGTCCTTAAAATAAAGCTTGATTAGAATGTCAGTTCGTCACGTTAGAATCTGTATGAATCAAGTCTGATATGATTGTATGGGACTTGGTTTCAAACAAATACTACCATGAAATGACGTCTAACGAGTGATTTAGTACATTAATAAACAAAAAACCATTAGTATCTGGAATGCTTCACATATCAATCAATATATATATATATATAATATTTATATTAAATAAAATCAGCTTTAAAACCATTCAAAATTTAAAAAATTAAACAGTTTGACAGCTGTCATTCTAATCAAGCTATATTTAACAGACTATAGGCATTTTTTTCTTCAAACGCCTTCGTGATAGTAAATCCGTGATACAGACGTAAAGCTTTGATAAATCGTAACTTCAGACCAAGAATCATACTTGGTTTAGATCGTTACGTCTACAAACAATCAATAAAAAAGTTATGATGAAAATTTTATTGCTCAGTTAAATAGCAAAGTTGGTACGATATTTTTAAAGGTATTTAATCGCTTAAAAAGGTGACTTCAATTAACTTTACTTATTACAAAACCGTCAAAATTTTCTCTGTTGACAAGAATAGCATAATTTGTGTGCGTGCTGTGTGTAATGGTCCATGAAACTATATATTTAAAGCATGGGGCCATTGAAAAAGCTCGTTATTTTGCCAACTTATCATAAAAAAAATTGTGGCTCATTTTGTGAAAGATACTCGGAACAATTATTAATGATTAACTACCTGCAATCATTTTCCATTGAATGGGTACACGTTGTAATAAATCAGAAATTTTAATGTAGACTCAATTGTTTACTTGATTATTTATGAGCTCATCCATCTAAAATTATTGAAAATTTTAAAATACGTGCCCTAAAATTAATTCAACGTGTTATCTTTATTCTGGTATTTTTTTAGTTGCCTTGAGTATTTTCATTTTTTTTTCATTAATCTTTTGTCACTCAAAGGGTCGTTTTATCTTTTCTTATATAAGGTATCATTGTCAGCTTCCTTGGCAGACTTCCTTTTCTAATCGCATCTTTCTACAAATTTTTAAAGTTATGCTCATAAAACATAAAAGAAAATTTAAGATTTTTTAAAATACGGCAATTTTTTTTCATTCAGATCCTACAAAGCGACTTCTTTGTTTGTTGGCAGTGATCACAATAAACTAGGAAAAAAATTTATACACCTAAAATAAAAAAATATTAACAGTACGAACAACAATTTTTCAAAGCCTCTAAAGTAACAAAAATTCCAGAAATTTTCAATTTTTTCCATGTGGCTATATGTATGTGTTTATTTTTATGACAAAATTAAATTGATGTTATCTGTGAGTACTAAAAATAATAGTAACTACATATTTGTACAATTTACAATTTAAAATAATTATAACATAATATATTTATACAATTTACGATTATAAATTAACAAATAAACTCTTGATTCCACTGTATCTTTGAATTCTTAGTTTATTCTCTAATTTGAAAAAAAAAACATATTTTAACAAACCAATTTTACTTATATCAATTTACTTATATAAAACTTACATCAATAATTATATGTACAATATTAACACTTTACGCTATACCTCACCAATAAAAAAGACAAGCTCTTGTGCTTGGTGAGGGCAAAGCCGATTTAACAAAATTTGTGAATATCTTTGAGAAAACATCCTTGCCCGCCTTGTAGCTTAGTGTTAGCGCATTTGGATACAGTGGTCGCGGGTTCGATTACTGTAGGAGGTCAACATGAAATATTTATTAACATGTGATTTCCACATTAATATTTCACGTGTCATAACTTGAACTGGTACTGAAGCGTAAGACTGATCATCCTACCTTCTTGTAATAAAATTATCTAGATACACTTCATTTGATGTAGCAATGCAGTGCCCTATGCACCATTAAGGAAAGTAGTAGTCATCCGTCAGACCCACTGTGCGCGGACATATTCAACTTCTCTCTCCGATGGAACTACACCCATAATCTGGTTTATTTTTGCCCCTAGAACTGTCTGTCTCCGGCTGCCGTCTCCCAGTTGGTCATTTGCAGGAACTGTCCTTCATCTTTCTATTCTTTTATTTTATCCTCGTTATCATTAATAAGCCCTTATTCCTATGTTGCGTTTAATTAAATTGCAGAGTAAGAACAGTTACCTAATATAACATAAGTAACTAACTAACTAACCATCACGCCATTTCCCCAAAGGGGTAGGTAGGGAGGATAGAACGCCACACCACTCTGTCCTGGCATACTTCTCTTGCTTCCTCCAGATTCATACATCTTCTCATGCACGCACGTGGATTATTCTGACTTCTTGCATGCCTTTCAAGCACTTGTTTTACTTGATCATGCCATGTCTCGGTCTTCCTCGACTTCTACATCCAAAAAAACATTATTTTATTAAATTAATGTATATGGGTACGAAACTAATCCAAAAAAGTTTTTTTACTTCAAATACATCATACGTAAGTATTTTCAAAGAGCCACAAATGTTTGAAGTATTTTAAATGCTTACAACAAGCACGCTAGCCACAATCTTGCTGGGGCTGTATTAACCCTAAGGAGGAAAGTTACAAAATAAAATAAAACCGATTTTCAGAGTAAAGGTTGTAGCGCAATCATTCACAAAACCGCAGCCTTATTTATCGCCAAGTGGTGCAATTTTGCGGCGCCGAAAATTGCATTTTGCACCATTCACCATAAACCCCATAAATTTGCAAGTCTATGACAGATGAAATTAGAGAAAAGAGGGAGGATTTGAATTAATTTCGTAAATAACTCAACGCCAAGGGTAGTTTCGGTTGTTTTCAGCATCCATAGGGTAGAATTAAGAATGTCAAATTGGATGGGTGGTGTTAGGAATATTCTCTCTGCATAATAATTCGATATTTTTTCTTCTATGCAAAATAACGCTTTCAACTGACGCTACGCGGAAAATGATTTTACACGGAAAGGGGAAATTTGAGGAAATAGATGGAAAATTTGTCTGAAAACGTTAATTTAAATAATCTTATAAGATATTAGATACAGGGATACTACTTATAATAATTGTACAAAAATAATATACAAAATTTATACAAAATTTGGAAGATGCAGATATAAGGGAGGTTAGTTAAAACAATTAAGAGTACCTAAGTTTGGAAAAAAAAAACATTAAAAATGAAGTGATTTTAATACTAAAATCGTTTTACTTCGACTGCTTTTTCCGTGCATGAGGTCACGGGTTTGATTCTCTGGAAACGAATACAGATTATCTACATGTTTACAGGGCTTTCGACCTGTCATCGTCATATATGATCATCAGATGATGGTCGGAATGGGGAATGTCGCAATATGTCACGTGACAACTTAATCAAACCTATGACAAATTATGCAGTCCAGACAGTCCAAGGTATCACACATGGAACAGGTTGTATTAGAAACATCCAAGATTTTCAAAACACGACTGTTATAAAAATACTTTCTTCAATCAACTCAAATTAACTACTACTACCAAATGCGCTACCACCATGCTACGAGGTGTGCTATGCAAATTAAATATATTAATTAATTAATTAATGTTATACGTATTAACATTTCATTAAAATACCTTTGTATATTTTCAGTCAGTCGAACCAGATAATATGATGTACAATTTTTTTAATAGTATGATAATAATTTAGGATCAAACGTACATGATTAATCATGTTTTTAATATAAATAAATATTAAGGCCTTTGTAATATACGTAGGCTCTATTTAATATGAGCGGAAACGAAATAAATTAAATTATCGTACTTTGGGAACAGGGTGGTGCAACGTAGGTATATTGATCACAAATAACTTTTTTTTAAAATTATTATTTTGACTGAAAAAACTAAACTGTAATATTATTATCATGTTTTTTTCAGAGGTAAAAGGGGAAAATGAAAGGCTTTGGTATTTATTTTCAAGGTAAAATAAAAAATACGGAGCAAAAAGTTTAAAAATACATTAATGAAAACTAGAAGAGGCGTTTCCATACCAATTTTCCAAAAAATATGCGCTTTCTAGGGTTCATTTCATAACATAATTTATTATCAAATTCCACCATCTAAAGACTCCAGCACTTAGGCAACAATACACGGAACGTGTGACGTAGATGTGTAGTGATGACGTAAATGCCTATTGATTACGTAGTGAGCGACGTAGTGGGTAACTAGACCCCTCAGACATGGTAGTATTTTTCGTATGGAATGTCACTTCCCTATAATTTTTGTTCGAAGAATGAAAAAAAATTTCGAAAATGGGATAATGAAAAATGCGTAAGTATAGTTATTTGAGAAAAATATTGTTTTTAAATAACACAATTAACAAACTTGAAATTTTTTTAAATTTTTTTATTTAATTTTAATTTTAATTTTTTTTTATATTTGCTTCATGTTGTGCCTTCAGGATCGAGAGGAATAGAAACAGTATTCAAGAGATAGCCTACATAATATGCCCAAGGAAGGGATTACCAATATATCTACATGAATGTATATACAGGTCGGTACGAGGTCAATACAAGCATAATCGACCTTTGATGGACGATTTTCTATGAATTTTACAGACCCATATCTAGGTGTAGATATATTGGTTATCCCTGCCCAGTAGTAAACCTTAAACGTACTGATGCGATGATGCTGATGAATACAAACATAATATGTATAAATACTAAACGAACAAAAAAATAAAGCTTGTAACATTAGCTGCATTTTTTTACAGTTTTGATAAAATTTTGGTATATCCGGAAATTTCTTGCATAAATAATATTTTCAATGTCTGGTTTCATAAATTTCTTACCACCCTGTTCAGAACTTCGTTTATGTATAAACTTCAACATAATAAATTATTTCCACATACTTATGTAAGATACAGCATGGCGGGTATTTAAGGGTTGATTTTGCAAACATACTTGACAAACTAATTTAATGTTATTTTCAAAATAAATTGCGCACAAATTTTAACCCCTTAACCGCGACATACCAAATTTGTTTCAGACCTCAACCTGGGTATTTGTTATTATTTTCCGCTGTTATTGGATTTAACATAATATCGTCGCCCACATGGAAAAACAAACCAAGTGCAGTTTTTGTCAAAATCAAATCTGCTCTATCAATTAAAATTTCATTCTTCGGCGATGTCGGGTAATTTTCAAATTAAAAATATCTAGGATCACGTGTCCAAATTTCAGGTCTTTGCAATTTTCCGTTTGGGAGGAGATTTCAGTGTTACTTTTGCTGGTTTGTACGCTAGTGGGACGTGGATGTTCAACTACCCATCAGCGTACGTCACTAATTGATAGAGATTAATCTCAGTGTCGCGCGCTCCACAAAATTCTTCTCGTGAGAAGGAATTTCATTTCTCGGTCACTAAGTAAAAATCTCTTTACTAAAATGGGTGTTGGGTACACAGAAAAAATGAAGCGGTGCTTACAGTTTTCGCGAACATTTATTTCACAGAAGTTATTACAAAAGGAAACTTAACTACTTAAAATTAAAAACTATGCCTGAAATGTAGGATTATGCATATAAAATGAATTTAAATTGAAACGCAATTTGGCGGCAAGTTATTTGTGCAAAATTTACGTGGAGCCACCAAGGTGGTTAAAATGATTCTCCTCTGTCGCTCGGCAGCGCTCGGTGGAGGTCGGTTGGTCCGCGCCGTCCTGTGACGCGCGCGTGACGTATTACTTCCACCACAAGATGTTGGGACAGACAGACAGGCACATGTATTTTGTGGAATATACTTAGAACAATTCACTAAAAGGGGCGTTTCAATACAAATTTTCTATAAATATACGCTTCATAGGGTTAATTTCATAACACAGTTTATTATCAAATTCCACCCTCTAAAGACTCCAGCACTCTAGGCCAATACACGAAACGTGTAACGTAGATGTCTAGTGATGACGTAGATGCCTATTGATGACGTAGTGGGTAACTAGACATCTAGACACGGTATTATAATTTCAAGTATGGAATGTCACTTCTCTGAAATTCTTGTTCGAAGGGAATATAGTAGAAATTTTGCAAACAATAACAACTTGCAATTTTTTTCCTAAGTGATGAGATATATTTCGGCGAGTGATGGCAACAATTAGATTATATTTCTTTTTACACACACAAATTTATTGCTTCGTTTACTTCACAAAATATACTCTCTGCCGACTAAATTAGGCGTGAGTACTTTAAACTTACTTTATTACAAATCGAGGCTTTATTAATTGAATGGTGGGTGTTTTGATGGATTTTAAATACATTTTATTAGTGTATTTTCTTTCCTTCATTAAATTCGATGAAAGTTTAATGCTAAAAGAAAATTTCCACAGCACTCAAAGGGTTAGGCAATTAAACGCTAATTGTTAATTAAGCATGAAACAGTTTAAGATTCCTTTTGTTTCGTGTGGTTTTGTGAGAGAAGTTATTGGGTTAATTGTTTTATAACATCACCATTAAATAATAAATTACGATGATAATTTATAATATGCAAGGGAAAATATTTAAAATTCATGACATCACATGATACTAAAAGCATAAGCTTAATACCCTCATTATTTTTCGATAAATATTTTTTTATAATATCATATTATATTGTATTCACGGAGTAAAAAAAACTCCTTAATACAACCCGAAAACGGGTACATTTGGAGTTGAATATATAATATGACTTGAAACTGAGGAAATTTTTTAAATTATATTGTAAACGCTACCGTAGATTAAGTAAAATTAAACGAATTCCAAGTAAAAATTTTTTTAATTTTTCTTCCGTTTTCTTTATGGATAGTTATAATTTGAGTAAACAAATTATATTTGAAAACAATTTGTTAAAGAATTTGTAAAAAATATGATTAGATCCATAGTTTTCAAGAAAATTGAATAAAAATTTGATTTTTCTTCTTTAAATTTGGTCAAATTGTTATCAAATATAATTGATTTAGTAAAATTAATACTATTCACAAAGAAAACGAAATACTTATGAAAGCTTTTACGAAAAGAAACATTTTTTAACAACATTTTGAATGTATACAAATACTTGTAGACAAATTACTGGATTATACCCATGCTGGGCTGATATCAGATATATTTGATATCCCAACAGAGACAGAAAAACCCTGGAAGCGAATGTGGGGTTATCTAGGCGTTCACAGGGCTTATGACCTGTCATAGGCTGGGTTAAGTGGCCACTTGATATACAACAACATGCCCCATTCCGCCCATCAATAATTTAAAAAAAATAATTTAATCGATGATGCAACCAATCGCATTACTAACAAATCCCATATATTAAATTATTATTTATCGCGTATTAATTATACGGTGATTTTACTTTAATTAATTAATAATTTTGTATTAATAGTATATTCATACACTTCTATAAATACGAACATATCAGTACTGATGGTGACAAATTAAGTTTCAGTTGAACGGGAAATTGCACCCCAGTTCATCACATACACCATGGGGGTAGTAAAGTGGGCATGCTTAATCTGCGACTCGCGGACTTCATTAGGTCCGACAAACTTTCCAGTTTAATACATCAGGCATCAGGTTCTCTGGGTCCTGGACGTCCACTGTAGACAATTCGTCGGTAGGGCTGTGCGACGTAGGCGTGACTTGAGAGAATGGAAACTGGCGGCCGATCGCTTGGCTTGGAGGCGTTTGTGGTATCCATATGCTATGGATAGGAAGTAATGATGATGATGATGATAGAACAGTGCGTTGGCTCGACCTCAGTGGATTTAACTCATTTGCAATTATGAAATTATGAAATTAAACAACTTTTGTTTTAAACTACTTTTTTCATTTGCAATTTTTTAAAATCCGTTTTACATGTAATTGATCATATTTATGTCTACACTAACTTCTAACGCCATTCTCTGCGTCATCGCTAGACATCTACGTCACAAGTTTCGTGTATTGGCCTAAGAGCTGGAGTCTTTAGACGGTCGAATTCGATTTTTATTGCTAAGTTAATTTTGTATAATTTTCTAACTTATGATAAAATCTGTTTATATTTCTAATCAGGGGCTTGAATTCTTCAGCCGTCTTTGCGCTTGGTAGCTGCAGGACGAGTTGAGATCTAGCCTCTTTCTGTACAGCGCTCTTGAGGCGATTTTTCGCAAAAACAGCGCTCTATAAATGGTCCATATAATAAATAATAAATGAATAAATAAGTGGTGTTATGAAATTAACCCCAGGAAGCGTATATTCATAGAAAATTTGTATTGAAACAACGTGAATTCTTGTTCGAAGCATTGGACAGTCAAGTTTATTATTTAGTTATTTATATAATAAAACAACATTGTACTGTAACCTATAGTTGATGAGGCATAAAGAGCGGAATTAATATAGATTATCGACCATCGGAAATCAAACCAGTGACCTCATAAGTGGTAGTCTATTGCACAAACATTAACTATGCAACGAGACGGACACAATGTATTTTTACTACTAATACTACTTACTTATTTTTACTTTCTCAAAAATCTGTCTGCGCTCCGCCGCATTCAAAATAAAACTTGTTGAAGGCAAAGAAATAATCTTTTTGGGTGGAAATAGAGCTTGTGTAGGACTGGATAAGAGAGTAGGAGTTAGGGGCTGAAATACCAATACAAAATGTATATTACTTCATTTCGAGTTTGAAAACATTCGCGGGTTGACGCTGAGGAAGATGAATTGTACCATAAAAGCTGAAAATGTTTCAGGATTCTTTCAAGAGTATTTGACACATTTTTGGAACTGGAAATCAATTGAATTAAAATGTTTGTAATTGCTCAAGTAAATGTCAGGAAGGTGTTAAATGAAATTGATCCAATTTGACATCTCAACAGAGACGAGATGTTTGGAAGGGAATATGGATATCTAGGCGTTTACAGGGCTTATGACCTGACATTGGCTGGGTTAAGTGGCCACTTGATGTATTACAACATTCCTCATTTCGCCTAGTATTTGATATCCATATCTGCCAATTATCAGAACTTGTATATATACAGTAAAATGGCGCGACGCTTCACATGTGAACACTCTCTATCATCCATTGAAAAAATGCCAAGCATTTTAGCAGAAACCTTTATGATGATGAAGATAACCTTGCAAGTGAGATTCTTACGAATTTATATCACTTACGAACCGGAAACGCTTCAGGCAAAGCAGAAATTTATCAATTTAAGAGTAAATGGTATTTTGGACTTTCACTACTTGACTTTTTGGCACTTTCTTCTACTTCATTTGACAAATAGATAAATCTGTTCGTAACAATGCAGTACCCTATTGCCCATTGGGTACCGATAAAAGGAGAGTAGTAGTAGTTGTAGATATCGATAGTAACCTGAAAATTCAAATCATTAAAATTTGACCTCATTATATGTTTTGAAATTCGCAGTTAAACGTTGATAAAATCTATTTTTTAAAAAATTAAAAAATATGATGTTTAGACATGGGCACTTATGTATTAACTCCTAAAATCATTGAAAATCTATAAAAAAGCGAGTATAACAATATGTGACTTTATATAAAAAAATATTTCATACTTTTTGCAGCCAGCACAGCAAAACCACGCCATTCTTTAGAATATCGGATAGGACTCTTGACGGAGTTGTTTAAATCGTCAAAAAAAATTAAATGTCGTTTTTCTATAGATTAGTATGTTATCTAGAACATACGTGGGTACTATCGTCCTTTTTTTCGCCGTTTTTACCAAAACAACCGAGTAAATTATAAACATATATATGCACATTCGTACGATCTGTATAACGCTGTACTGTTTTTACGCAATTAAATAATATGGGAAAAGGATGATTATGATTTAAATGGTACATTTCAGAACCCTTAAGCTTGTTACATTTTTTGATCAAAGTAATATTAATCTATTAGAAACATTTTTTTTGCGCAAACACAGTATCAAGTTTTAGATACTTGTACATAATATTGTTTTGGTTTTCTAGAATGCAAATAAATAAATAATTTTGAATTTGGACTTGACGGAATTGGAGGCTTCCTGGTTGTTTGGTTATTAATGGACGATGTGTCGTTGGCAACCTACTATCCATTGTTGAAAAGGATAAGGGATGCTGGGTGTTGTATAAGTAATAGCACGCATAACGCGTCACGCACCGTAACAAAATGGCGTTTGATCGTTGTTTAATTTAATATCATGGAAAATGGGTTCCGACCCCGAGGCTTGATCCATTAATCCATTGTTTTTTAATCGGTTTTATAATTCGATTTGAAAAATAAATAAAATTCCCTTTTTTGGAGCTATATATTTATATTTTTTAAAAATATTGTAAGCCCATAGATAAACAAATGTGTAAACCGAAGTGTGAACCACAAAAAAATGCTAAAGGATAATGACTCTTACAAAACGTTTTATACAGGTAGGCAACGACTATCTATCTTCTGTTTTTTCTGAACTAAGAAATAAAAATAATCCAAAATAATAATTGTACGGATAAAGTTGTGGCGTGTATATTAATTATAATTTTATATTTTTAATTTTACTAAATAAATTATATTTTATTATTAATATTCAAAGCATTAACTTTGTGGCCCAACATTTTAATATTATGTAAATAAAAACTTGTATAAAACCACCCCCGACTTTTTCTGTCTAACCGGTTTCGAGACGTTAACCGTCTCTTCAGTCGGGACAACAACACCACTTTCCACACCTTTCCAAACTGATAAACCCTTTTGAACTATTAGCTATTTCATAAATCATTAACCCTTGTGGGGAGGCGTAGTGAAACATATGTCTAATCTGCATGTCGATTTATATTTTTGTAAATCACTATGGTGAAGGTGGTGAAGTGGTATTTGCATGTTGGTGTAGTGTTGTTGTCCTGACGAAGAGACGGGTTACGTCTCGAAACCGGTAGACAGATAAGTCGTTGAGTGGTTTTATTCAAGTTTTTATTAACATATTTTATTTTATTAAATTTCAAAAAAAATATCGAAAAAAAATAACTTCCTTATTAATTATCTCGAAAAAATAGGTCAAATACAAAAAAATATTTTCTACAAAATCGACTCCAAATTTGATCTAGATTCACTGAATTGCCACTTGAATGTTGAATTTGGTTATACGGAGTATTTTGAGGCGACTTTGCGGCCTTTTTTTATTAAGTTTTGGCTCATATTTATACTGAATTTATTATTATGCCTTTTGTAAGAGAAAAGTCCTACGATTTATGAATTGGTAAAATAATATGTTATATTCCCTAAGAAAAGGGCATAAGTAATATTTATGTGGCAGAGTAAAATTTAGGCCTAACCGGGATAACTCAGACTTTTAGAAAAACAAATAAATATCAAAAACTTTTATTTCAAGTTTTTCTACTAAGACCATATTATTATGACAGTGGAGTAAGAAACTTCAAACGGCAGCATTTAGCACTTTAAACTTATGATAGATAAATTTGTGGTTTTCATCGTATCTCATTCTGGTTTTTCTTTATATTTTCAGTAATTTTTCACGTCATTTAGCATTGAATTTCGGTTAACATAATACATATTGTACAGGCGGAGTCGCTCAAAAACATGAACGTTAAAAAATTCAGACATTAATCATGGACGTGTATTGTCTGCCTCGTAGAATAGTGGCACTGAAATCAAACCCGCGACCCTATGCACGGTAGCAAATACACTACCAATATGCTATGATTCGGACAAAAAAATAAGATAAGACTTGCAAAAAACTCGTAACTAAGTCATTAAATTTACTGATATCAAAATGTCCATAAAATTAACTACAGCTTACAATCATAATTATTGATATAACGAGAGATAAATTATGTAAATTCTACTTGGTAGTACTAAATACACTTGTTTATACAAAATTAAGTCCAAAGATCTAAAATTTCAGACAACATCGTGCACCGTTACAAATTATAAGGAAATTTATTTATTCAAATTTTTCAGAAAATTTAAAATATTTACTTAGCATTAAACTGTTTATTTGAAACCATATTGCTTGCTCAATCAGAGCGTAAATCAAAACACGTAATATCTTAATGATTATCAACCCGCACCCTTAATACTATCTGCACTAAAGTGCACTTTAGTCGAGACAGAAAACTGTTCAGTTTCATGTGCAGTTTGCAAACGTTCCGTATAAAGAGAAAAATGAATGGAATATTGAATGATTGGTGCGACGTTTGGCTGACCTGACGTTTTAGTAGAAATTGATTATTGAATGCTTTTAAAAACGTAAAAACCAACAAATTTACATTAATAGCTATAGTAACAATAAATTTCCTGTGTTATGTTATGTTTCCTCCAGGGAGAAATCGAGGAATACGTTTGTATGAAAAGTGACCGCGAGTCACCTGGTGTGGTACACTCTTGATGCTAAAAGCATTATTGAAATCACAACCACATTTCCGGGATTTTCCAAATGTTGCCTTTTTTAAGTTAGTGCTGTTAAGTATTCTAAGTGCGATCCGTTGTTCGAGAAATGTAAACATGTTTGTACATGTACATAGAGCTTATGCAATATCAATATTGTGATAATTATCATTGGCACTTATCACTATTAGAGACAGCTATTGCAGACTCTCCATAGGTATTTATTGTTTGAGGTCGCGGGATCGCATTATATTTCACGTGTGATACCTTGGACTAGTTCTGAAGCGCAAGTCTGGTCATCTTACCTTTATGTAATAAAATCACCAAGATACACTGCACTTGGTGTACCGATGCAGTGCCCCATGCACCATTGGGTGCGGATAAGGAAAAGTAGTAAAAGTAGTAGTATTAAAGAATACTGTTGTTTTGTTCGTTAGTTATGTTGGTTCTGAAATGTGAAGAATTCATAGGGGTGGGAAATAAAGTCATTTAAGAAGCCTCTTCGCAAGATGAGAAAATGTTTTTTATCCTAGAGGGTCTATTTCCAATCTAACAAATCAAATATACGAGCTTCAAATGAGAATCTTGAAGGAAAACTTTCCACGAAAAGCGTGGCAAATGAAGTGTAGAAAAGGAACCAAGTATTTATTTCATCTATAATGTTTTTTCAGAAAGCTCACATTGTCATAAATTAGTGTTAATCGTTTTTCAGACCAAAAATTGTAATAAAACGGATTTACGTATACCCAAAACGCCCAAATGTGAATTCGGAAAAACGATCAAATAAAAACAAGTGCTTGAAAGTGGGCATGTAAGAAGTCGGAATATAATCGACAAGCCTGTATGAGATTATATGAAGATGTATGAATGTGCAGGATGCAAGAAAAGTATGCCAGAACAGAGTGGTTCAGCGTTCTATCCTTTCTGACTACACCTTCGGAGAAAGGGCGTGAGTTAGTATTTGTTTTGTTCATTTGTTTATTAGGGTCTATTCATGGTGTGTAAATATAATTTGTTATCTGTAAATATAAGTTGTTCAATTTGTTATTGATATCTTCTCTATTAGGTGGCGTGTTACGCACCTGTAGCAGAGAGGGTATTAAAAATATTATAATTATTGAAAAGATATGCAATTACTGTATAATTGGCTGAAAATAACATTTCACTGGGATTGCTTTTGTGATTACAATTTGTGATTCACGATATTTCCATAAGTGATTTAGGAACCCATTTTTACATTATAAAAATATTTTTTTTTTAATTTTTAAGAAAAATTTAAAATTTAAAAGAAAAATTTTTGTTTACAAAAAAATACATAAAATCACATACACGTGAGACAAAATAAACAAAAATCCCACCAAGGCACAGCCTGTTTGTGGGTATACTGTGAAAGTCAATGTGAATGTGTTAACACTCTTTCAAGCAGCGTGCACGAGGCAAAAGAGAAAAATATATTATATTGACATATTTTAAAAGAAGAAGGAAAATATGTATAAAAATATAAAAAATAGCGGAGATTATGGTAATGTTACTGTTATCATCTTTAAAGTAAGAATGATTCTATCTTTACACTTTGTATCCACACTTAGTGTTAATTTTTTTTAAATATGAAAAATTATGATAAATTTACCATGTTATTTTATTGTCAGTTAAAAAAGAATGAATTAAACTGGGGGCAATGAGCAAGTCTTGATTTACAATGTGGTATTTCTAGCACTCGGTTTCTTCTTTGAATAGGCCTATTTGAGCTTCTAGCAAAAAAGTTTTGGTGCATAAATACATAATTTAAACATTGTAATAAATATATTCGTCTAATATCCGTCTAATATCCACATGTTACGCACTTTGAAATATCCTCGTTATTTCAGATGTTTATGTTCCGATTGTTATTTGAAGTATGAATATGATATCTGGAAAGCATAATATCTCAGAGTGACAAGGTAATATTGTATTAATTAAATATGGAAACCGACTCAAGTTGTGGCTGATATCGTCTTGACATTGATGAAACGATATTAACACGATATTGGAGGGTGTTATAACACTGATATTACAACCCCCCTACAGTAAACACGATTACTCAAATCTGGATCTTTACATTTAGAAATTCACAAGATGTTTTAATTTATTTAATTCAGAAAACTATAGAATAAGATATAAAAATTGAGATGTGAAAAAATTAAATAACACAGATATTTATAAATGGAGTATCCCAGCGTGGAATGAAATATGTTAACCTTGAATAGATTACGATTTAATACATAAATAAATAAATGTCAGCTTTGATAATATCTTCAAACAAGAATTTCAGAGAAGTGAAATTTGAACGTCTGAGATATCTAGTTACCCACTATGTCACTCACTACGTCATCAATTGGCATCTACGTCATCACTAGACATCTACGTCACACATTTCATGTATTTGCCTAAAAGCTGGAGGCCTTAGACGGTGGAATTTGTTATGAAATTAACCCAAGGAAGCGTATGTTTTTACCAAATTGTTATGGAAACGCCCCTTCTAGTGAATTCTTGTTCGAAGTTTGACAAATATGTATCTAGTATTTAGCAAACGTGGATTTCATTTTTATTTTTATTTGACAAAAAATTACGTAAAAAAACTTTTTTAGTAAGCTTATTCCATCGTTATTGGCATTTTTTAGGTTCCTATTACTCAGTAGGAAGTTATAATATATTTGTGATGTAATCATAAATTATATGACAACCCGTAAGTACGTACTGAAAACTGATCATCTTTTTATCATTTGTAAGAAACGACAATGATTCATTGCACTCTTTTTAAATATTATTTTTAAATATTATTGATATCTCAACTCGATCTCGAATGTGGGTTATCTAGGCGTTTACAGGGCTTATGAGTTGTGTTGTCGACAGATTTTTAAATATTTTTAATATTCTTT
Source organism: Micrasema minimum (assembly GCA_022494985.1). Lineage (NCBI taxonomy): Eukaryota > Metazoa > Arthropoda > Insecta > Trichoptera > Brachycentridae > Micrasema > Micrasema minimum. The sequence continues at coordinate 27,750 of JAGVSP010004121.1, forward strand.
CCCTATAGCGACATCTTTCCAGAGTTTCTCTGTCTCTGTTGAGATATCAATAATATCTGATATCAGTCCAGCATGGGTATAATCCAGTTATTTGTCTACAAGTATTTGTATTCATTCAAAATGTTGTTAAAAATTATTTTAAATATTGAAAAAAAATATTTTTATTTTTTTACTTAGTGTATGCAGATGAGAATGTAAAAGTAGTAATTTTGACTCTTTCGGGAATCGAGGCTAAGACATCTTCATCTAACGTGGTAACCATTAAGCCGCGAGGCGGATAAAGTTAATTAATCTCGGATATCTCAAACAGTCTCGAGTTGTAATATTCTCTCAGACTTTAGAGGAGTTCAACTCATAGTTTCGTCAGCTGAGAACTCATAACTCAAGGGTCTTTCAAAAACAGAGTAGCGATTACAAATGAGATTCTACAGTTACAAATATGTTAATCTCATGGTATAGTGGTAGCGAGCTTAGCTTCCATGCGTGAGGTTGCGAGTTCGATTCCAGAAGGGTCAATATGAGAAATATTTTTCAATGAGGTTTTTCAAATAAAATATTTCATAAGTGATACCTTGGACGGACACGGAAACGCGAGACTGATCACCTTGCTGTCATTTGACAAATGATAACGACAGTGCTAAAAGTCCACTGCTACCCGGAATTGAATTTTTTAAAAATGCTTTCGTGTAGACGCGAATATTTAAAAAAATTGAAGTGGGATGAAATATCCAAAAAACGCACGTAAAAATTAATAAAAAATGTGGAAATAGTGCATTCATTTCAAAATCTTAAACAATGACGTCACTCCTTGTATCTAAGTTGTAGTGTTTCGGTTTCTGTTTTTAAACCCTCGTAGCCGCGTTCCATGGCATTTTTAATATGGAATACAATCTACATACAAGCTTCTATTGCAAAAAAGATGGCCGCCATTCGGACTTCCTAGAACAGCTGTTAACAGTATATGACAGTTGAGTCGACGGTATATTTTATCTGTGCTTACCGCGTCAGTTTGCATAGATTTTATGACAGTTTTGTTACTGGCTGGAGAAATACCAATGGCCTTTAAACAACCCGTTTTATGACGTCACTCTGCAAAAATGACGCAGTTAGAACATAGTAGTATTTGCGGTGGTATTTGAAATGTGCTTTTTGTTTGGTTAAATAGTAATTTTTTAGAAAAAAATTACTTTAGAAAACAGTGGATTCCCTCATTGAACATAATTTCAAATAAAGTATGCGTGAATTAAAAAAAAAGTTTTATCTACCATTTAAGTTAAATGTGTAGAAAATCATTTGTAATAGCAATCCAAGATTTAATGAAATAGAACTACAAGTGTTGAAACCAGGGGCGACATATATAATATTATTATACATTCGAGGACCCAGTTTCAGTCATATATCAGGTTTCAGATGAAATTTCACATACTACTAAATTAAACTTTTCAAACTAATTGATGTGTTTTTTGTATATGTTTTACCTACTGTTTGATTGGGGTAACTTAACAACTTGCCGTGCAGCTGTCAAAATTTCAAAACATTTTTTCTCTCTGGTTTGTAGAGTAAAGCGTAAAGCTGTGATTGGTTGATACGCGATTGGATCACGCCTTTATTATGTATTGTCAAATTTCGCCTTTCAAAATCTATTTGATTTTAAATTATTTTATTTAACCTAACCTATAATTAACCTGCTGTATAAATTTCATAACCTATTATCCATGGATTTAGCAATGTAGTAGTCCTCATAAAAAGCACGGCAAGTTGTTAAGTTACACCGTTTGATGAAGTATATGAATTTTCAAATTTGATTTATAGAATTTTAAACTATCTTTCAAAGAGAACGTTGATAAGAATCGTTAAGAACCTATTGGTAATTAGTCAGCGTATGTAATCCTCTTTCCCTCATCATCACCCAATGGTGCACAGAGCAATGAATTGGTACACCAAGTGCAATGTCTCTTCATTTCTTTTTTATTTCTTGGAGGTAAGAGGATCGATCAGTTATTTAAATTAAAATAAAAACGTCCAAAATCTACTCGCGTGATAAAACCTTGGACTGGTACATAACGATCCTAAGTGATCATTTTATTTTCGTAATAAAATAATCAAGATACATTTGCACTCGGTGTTCCGATGCAGTGTCCTATGCACCACGGATGTGGATAAGGGTAAGTAGTGGTGGTAAAAACAATAATTGGGAGGGGTGTTGTAATAGCGCGTCCAGCATTAAATGAAACAATGTGCAGAAAAAAATTATTTTCTTTTCTCGATATTCGATTGTTTTATACTTGAAAGTTAAGCTTGTGGGCATCGGTAGATCCCTTCAGGAGACCTTATCACCGGCCAACTCTCTCGAATCCTTCTACGTCATGTTCGCATCCATCAGTTTCAGCGAGTACGCCTGGAAGATTAATTCAGCACAGCCGCGGAGGTGTTTAACTAAAATCGACATTAATATACTCTGTAAGTCAAAATATTATGTCTAAATAAAAATGTAAACAGGCGCCCTATGCTGGACTGAAAGTCGCATGCGACACTTTGGATGGAGAGTGATTTTGATTAATCTGTAAGTCAGAATGTTCGCCTCTTAGCATAGTGATAGCGTATTTGGCTACCGCGCATGAGGTCGCGAGTTCGATTCCCGTAGGGGTCAACATGAAATATTTATTTACATGTGATTTTCATATTAATATTTTATGTGTGATACCTTGGACTGGTACTGAAGCGTATGACTGATCATCTTACCTTCATGTGAAAAAATTATCAATACACAATCCACTCGGTGAACCGATGCAGTGCCCTATTCACCATTGGTTGCGGATAAGGGAAAGTTGTAGTTGTAAGTCAGAATATGTCTAAATAAAAATGTAACCACGCACCCTATGCTAGACTGAAAGTCGCATGCGACACTTCGGATGGAGAGTGATTTTGTACAGTGGATCACTCTCCATTCCGAAGTGTCGCATGCGACGAAATTAGACTGAAAAGTCTAGCATAGAGACCCAGATTAACATTTCATTCCTCGGTACATCTACAAAACAAATATTTTAGACCGGGTTAATTAAATTGCATTTACCAGGCAGCCATTGTTCTAGGAATATTATTTCATTGCGTTGGTAAGCCTTGTGAAGGCGGGTGTAAATCGGCCTTAACAATTGCGAGGCTGCCTAATATTAACCCAGTCCTATTGCACTTTGAACCCAGCCGGTTTATAAAGCTTCATGCACACTTGGTAATATAATCCGACGCATTTCTCGTAGCTGCTGTGCATTTATGAAACCATATGCAAGCATTATTAACAGTAATTAAGCTCGTCATATTTGTTAATAAAGTTATTAATTCTAAAAATGGCTCAGAGAAAAATAAATACACATAAATAAAAAAATGACATTTTATTTTTCAAGTTAAAAAATTTCACATCTTCATCATGTTTTTATCAGCACCTAATGATGCACAAGGAACTTTTTATATATTCAGTTTAATTACTTTAAAAATGGTGCTGTTTACGCATTCCGAGTTGAAACTTTTTTAAAAAGAGCTTTAGTAATATAAAACGACAAAATTTACCAATATATCCAAAATAATAACCGTTACATCGACTTTTGTCCAACTTCAGTCGTTAATCGCTAACAAATTGATGATAAATTTCAATATGAAAGCATTAAACAATAAAACCGTAATCCAGCAAATTTATACCCTTAAAGTTAAGCCGTTGGATACCTGACAATCCATTGAAATAACACCACCTTTATCAATTTTCATAGTTTGTGAATGTTTCGATTGTCCTAAAAGTTATCAGGTACACCCCGTCAAATGTCCCGAACGTTACGGTATGCCCCGTCAATTGTCCTGAGCGTTACGGTATGCCCCATCAATTGTCCTGGGCGTTACGGTATGCCCCATCAAATAATCCCGAACGTTATTTGGTATTTTCAACAAAAGGACTGTAATGAGTTGTTGAAGAGAGGTAGATTCCTCTAACTGCGAGTCATTAAACCCTTTCATTACCTGCAATCCGATCGGATTATTTTTTTATTTTTTGACGTGATAACGTCTAATAAATCAATAAACGCCGGCAGCACTCATTGTCAGGTTCCGCCTAAGCCGAGTGTGCAAGCGAGAGCGCGTTTACGGACGATAATTTTACGTGTAAACGTTATAAGAAAACATTGATGAAACCAAAACTCTCCACTCATACGTCTTGTTAGGGAATACAATTCTAATTTTAATTCATTAGATCAATTTATTTGTAATAAAAATAATTTCAAAGCACAAGCTGTAAAAAAAATATTAGTTTCCGATATTTAGTGACATTTTCACTTTCATTTAAACATTTTTTATTTTTCATTTTCACCAATTATAACATACTCACAGAATCTCACACACCTCTCTCACACACCCCTCATACACTCATACACAATTTACTTACACTACCTTACTGTAAAACTTGTTTACAATTATTTTTAATCTGCATACTTGTGGATATCTATTATTGGTTGTATTATCTTGCTGTTTTGTTATATATATTTTTTTTATTGTATTACTGTTGATATCCTGAATAAATAAAATTTTAAAAAATAAAAAAAAGCATACTTTTATGAATTGAATTGAGTTATTATTACTGAATTATCATTATTTTGTATAATACAAAGCAGAAGTTAGTTGAAAATTACTATTTTTCCATAAATTAACATTTTTATTGTTTTTTCTTCTTGTGTGCTGCTGCTGTCTCCCTTCTACTCGGACGCATCGGCCGATAGAGTAGAAGAGAGATAGATGCGTCACAAACCGAACGTTTAGGCCGATCGTGCCTCTCTATCGCTTGTTCCGCGCTCTCGCTTGCGCACTCGGCTCAAGCGGAACGTGACAATGAGTCATGCTTTTTCGTGAGTGCAGCCGGCGTTCATCGATTTTTTAGACGTTATCACGTCAAAAAAGGAAACGATACATATTTCTTATTTTAAAAAGAACATACTAACTGAAAGGGTTAATGCCAACTGAGGCAGGTGTTTATATCTCGAGTTTGGAATAGTTTTCATTCATCAATCTAAAGTACATTGGAATACAGTTCTATACTGGGCTTGTACTGAATTCGTAGGGCGGTCTCAGATTATTCCTTAATCTGTTTTTGGACGATTATTCCGAGCAATTGTTCAGAAGCCCAGAAACGATTCACCGGGTGATTTACGCCCTTTAGGCGTATTAGAAATCTAATTATGTTTTCAGGAAGGCCGCAGATATAAACGCTGGAAATTTGGTAAATAGAACACGAAAATGGGACAGATAATGGAATTAACTGCCAGAATACTTGATAATCGGATATTATGAAAATTTTGTCCATCTGTTATTAAATTGGCTTTTTAAAAATCAGTGTTACTTAAAAACCGGATTTAAAATTTTTAATCTTCAAACGATTCCCATATTTACGAGTAAATGCATGGTAATTAAGGAAACCGGATTTTTTTTTAAATTTTCATAAAAAAATAAAATATAATTTGGTAAGAATCTTACTTGCAATCATAAAGGTTTCTGCTAAAATGCTTTTCTCAATGGATGACAGAGAGTGTTCACTTGTGAAGCGTTGCGCCATGTTACTGTATATTGGCAGATATGGATATCAAATACTAGGTGAAATGGGGAATGTTGTAATACATCAAGTGGCCACTTAACCCAGCCAATGACAGGTCATAAGCCCTGTAAGCGCCTAATTATCCATAATCCCTTCCAAACTTCTCGTCTCTGTTGATATGTCAAATTGTAATAAAACAATATTCACTTGAAATATAAAATATTATTTTTCTACAAAATGCAATAAACGTCAGTGAGTGTGGATATTTTATATTATACAACATTATGTGACCATTTTCTTATTCCAAAAATATCAAATTTCAATTTAAAAAAAAACAAGATTTTTCACAAGAAACACACAGGTTATTATGTAAAATCAAATTAAAGATGAATTATATTTTCAGTTAAGATAAATGAAAACCATTTTTTTAATACCTTTTTTCATAACAGAGTTTGTTTGTTAATTTTCGTAAAAAAAAGTACAGGAAGCTATTTTTACGAAAACGTAATTAGAAAATTTTCCAGTTTTTTTAATTTACCAATTTTCCAAACCGCTGAAATTATAAAAGCCTATTTAAGTGTTTTTGAAAACAATGAATTAAAAAACAGAAAACTTAAAAAAATGACTGGCAATCTCGGAAAAACAATAAATGTTGTCAGTTTTTTACTTTTTGGAGCTAAGAAATAGAAAACATGTATTTTTATTGATTGAATAACAATATTTATTTATTTATATTTTAATGTTGTGTACACAGTGCTATGTTTGGTACAATGAACTAAGAATTTTCAATTTGAGGTAACATATACAACATAACACCAATTACGTAGACAACACAATGTACAAGACAAATTTCTGAAGACGTGAAGTGAGTAAACAAGGTGATTATGTTATATCATGTGTATGTTGTGTATTTGTATGTGTGTGGAGTGTGGTGTATGTGTTTAGAAATCTGAATATTTAAACGCCGGAGACAATAAGTAAAGAGAAAGATACCGCCGGCCGTCCTGGCAAAACTACATATTATAACTTCATAGTACATAAAACTAGAAATCAAAATAGATTACACAAACTTATGCTAGTGGTAAAATTTTCATTTCCTTACA